>OU426859.1:8955599-9144970 GCA_911387685.1 Dolichovespula media
GTATGATCGACTTCAATGATCGCGATTCGTCGCACACGTTAGGATGCTTTCAAAAGATCTCGATATCATTTTGTGCGTTACCTTTCGAAAGCATCGAACGTGAAGCATCATGACTTGTCGATCGAACTTTAGAAAGCTTTTAGATAAAAATGTCTTTCGTACGTATATATCTACAATATGTGTATATATATATATATATACATACATACACGTATGTGTGTATGTATGTATGTATGTATGTATGTATGCATATATACATTGAAATATCACTATTCTTTGATTTCATGCAAAATAAATCGAAATCGCGGGATATTTGCTAGTGTGAAAAAAAAAGATTTCGTCGTACCTTTTGAAAGCATCCAGAGCTCCTTCGAGCTGAAGACACCTGTCGCGAGGATCGTGTCATTGCAAACGACACCGTTATAAAGTTCATGGTATCCTGTACCTGGGAACAGAACCCAGTTGGCGATGTTTCGTTATGTAATTCTCATCGAGGTACACTCTTTTGGGATCACTATAAAACAGTCAGTTGCTTTGCTTGCTTTATACTATGAACGAGGAATGTAGGTAATGTGTTGGAAGAAATGATTGGGATTGTAATGAAAATAATTTGAAAAAAAGGCAGGGAAACAGAAAAGAAACATCAAAGAAAGAGACACAAATAAAAGGCAATAATGTGTTTAAAGAACAAATAATTCTCGTTTTATACCTTTTCGCCGCCTCTCCTCTTCTTTGCTTGCATTGCAGATGCCATTTAGGACCTCTGTAAATAATAAGAAAAAGAAAACAACATTGGAACGAATAAAATTTGCTTTGAATATTTAATTAAAATCCTTTTCATCTGTTCCTTTATTCTTTGTCCTTCTTTTTTCTTTCTTTCCTACCTTTCTACCTTTCTATCTTCTTTCCTCATATTCCCTGCGAGTCTAATTCCCTCCTCATCAACGACTTTACCGTCACACGAATGTTTTATATCGTCGAGTCTTACGCAAATCTCATTACGCAACATACCACCGAAATACACGGGAGCAGCCCGGAACGCGCGTGTTCGAGTTTTCGAGGGTGACGAGAGTCACACACATTTGCTTTCTGCGCCTCTAAAAATTAATCGATCATAATTAATCTAATCACGAAGTATTCCTTTCTCTTTTTCTCTCATTAGACAAAGACAAAAGTTTATACGTTAATGTATCCAACAAATATAACGAACGCGAAACGAAAATATATTGAAATTGTAAGTAAGAGAGCTTATCCTTTTGTTTATGAATTTTCTTTACTATTTTCCTACCTACTTTCACCTGTCCCCTCCCATTTACCATTCCTATTCTCTCCATTCCTCCTTTCTTCGTTACGTTAGAAAGGGCGTACGAAGTTACGGAATGCAATTGCAAAATCTCACGTAGCCATCCTGTTGTAATTGCACGCGGCCGAGCGATGTTACGCGAAGAGCGACGGACGCATTTCGTCTTGGAATAATAATAGATACCATTCCACTCCACCGTTGTTGTCTCTACGGTTGACAATCCATGATCCGTGAACGTGAGATCTCGATCAATTTTTATTAAATAAATAAACGAACAATAAGATTAATATTATTTTCTTTTATTTTCTTTTACTTTTGTTATCTGTTTTTATTTTTTTCTTTCTTTTAATATACTTTAATCATTCAGTTCTCTTTAAAAGTTTCAAGAAAAAACTGATAACATTTGAAAAATTAACATTTGGTTATTTCTTATGTAAGCACGTTACATTGGTTCCGAAAATTTTGGCAAGTATGTATTAAAAAAAAACTCGTTCGTCTTCTTTTCCTGGCTCTTGAATATATAAATAATAATATATAAAAGTGTGTAATGAGAGAAAGCAGAAAATCATATCATTATAGAGACTGCATTATTAAAAGTGTTAGAAGTTCAACTTCATCGAAAAAAATCGTCTGTAAAGATTTTGATACTCGTCAAGGATGAAAATATATTTCGACGATCGTAATATTTTGTTTCTTATATCATTTAATCTAAAAAGAGAATCGTTATCGTCGTTAAAAAGAATCTTTAAATGGACCACTCTGTGTATTTCTATAGTTATAATTAACCAAAACAACTATCGTTAGTTATCTAATTGCTTTTGCAGTATTATCCTATTAAGAAGATCAAGAGAGAGAGAGAGAGAGAGAGAAGGAGGGAAAGAGAGAACGTCGATTCATTTGCACAACATTGTTATTTTTGGATTTCGTTCAATTTTAGCTTAATAAGCTCGAAATGTATCATTGATTTTTGGAAATTGACTTACGATTTTGAGAATCGAGAAATTTCTCCATAAAGTTGTAACTTATATATATATATATATATATATATATATATATATATATATATATATATATACATAGATATAATGTTACCGTATAATTAAGAACATAATCGTTGGAATATCAACTAATAAATTTAATTAGTTGCTATTAAACAATATTAGATTAATATCTATATTGCATTATATAATACACTGGAAAAAAAGTAAATAATATTTATTACTTAATACAATATAATATTACAAAAAATTTTAATAGAGATAGAGAAAGATAGACAGATAAATAGATAGAGATAGAGATAGAGATAGAGAGAGAGAGAGAGAGAGAGAGAGAGAGAGAGAGAAAGAGAGAGAGAGAGAGAGAGAGAGAGAGAGATAGAGAGAGAGAGAGAGAGAGACGATTCACAAAAAGGGAGGGCTATTGATCTCGGATAATCTCGGTTGGATCATCGATCATGATTGAGCTCTCGTAAAAATATTCTTTTCAGGTATTCTCGGTGGTAGGTCGATCGAGAAAGAAAATCAACGTGTATAAGCGAAGCACGATGAGCCCCGCTACAAGATGTCCGTCTCCTATTTATTTATAGAGCGAGCACACATCGGCACGCACGGTCACATGCTCGCTTGCGAAGAGAGACTCTCGCTCGCACGCACATTTCAGGAGGATATACAGACTCGTTCACAAGGAGGCACGCATTTAAAGCGAAACGCACCCCTCCCACCAATACGTAGGCCGTTTTTAAAGTTCAATCCAAGTAAAAGCGGTCTTCTTCGATTAAAGACTATCGAAATTCTCGCTTAATTTGCATTTTGTTTTGTTTTTGTTTCATTTTATTTTTTATCTTTTATTTTTTGTCACAACAATGTCGAGCATTATTATTTACAGGTTGTTCGCAAGCCAAACTTTTACTTGACTTTCGGATTTTTTTTTCATTTTATTCAAACACTTGACTGTTTGGTTGATCCTTAACTATTTTATATTTAAAATAAATTTCCTTAATAATATATCTACTTCTCGTTTAGCGGAGTTAGTCGATTTATCAAATGAACATTGGCTCATTACATTCTCATTATTAGATCGATTAGTTTAGATTTAAAGGATTTACTCGAACCGATAAAAGAGATGAACATGATTCGTCAAGAAGTGATTCACAATGTGTTTACGAATAAATTCAACAATGAAACTAGACGAGTTTTAAAACAATCTCATTTTCGTCTAATTTATATTTTTTCCGATTAATCTAAAAAATGTGCTATACGAACGTAATCGTTAATTTAATCAGATGTTGTCCGGCATTGATACAGATTCGCACAGCTTGTATGTACGTTGTAGCGCTTTATGAAGAAAGAAGAAAATGAAAGAAAAAGGGATGAAGAAAGTACTCGAATCGTTCGTCGACGAAACGTCTGGCACGCGTCGTAAATTCGAGGGAAACTCAATACTCGACTCGAGCCGAGTAAATTCGAACGTCGAACTTGGCAAAGAGAGATACTTCGAACGATACTGAGCGTATCGAGCCGCACGTGAAACCGACCTGTCTTGTTATTCATTCTCGAGTCATGATCGAAATCGACGAATTCATTTAACCTGAAAGTACGGCAATCTTTTCGAAAGATAGAATATATATATGCACCTATATATAAATACACACACACACACACACATATGTATTTATATATATGTATGTATGTATATATATATATATACATGAAGTTAAATATAGAGAAAATAATTTTGCAGAAAATCTTTTTCATCCAATACGTGTGACATATTCATTCGTGGAAAATGTAACTCAACTCGAAGTTGTCGGTCCAAAACGGCGAGATGGTTGAAGTGCGAGAAAAGATAGATAGAGATAGAGAGAGAGAGAGAGAGAGAGAGAGAGGGAGAGAGAGAGAGAGAGAGAAAGAGGGAGGTAGAGAGAAGCTGCTGCGTATTTGCCCTAAGAGCTAAATATCGCCTCGGTTGCGTAAGTATCATCGTCTCTTATGAAAGTGTGAGAGAGGACAGGTGCCCTGAGCACACGTTTCTCGAACGTATCGCATATTCGTGATAGCATTACCAACACTACCACCAACACCACTAGTACCACTACCGCCGCCATCATCGCCATCTTTGTTCTCGACGAGCTGTTTCACTTGGCCATTTTCGAAAGACAAAATGGGAAAAGCACCTCGACGACTTTAATAACTTAGCTAACTCTAGCTAACTCTAGCTAGGTAGCTAAACGGTAAGAGTTCTTCGACGAGTTTTTCTTTTTCTTGGGCAGCCATTAGAGCTTCAACTTTTATCATTGGATAAACGATGAAATTGATCGGACTCATTCTTCTTTTTTCATTGTAAACTACGATCGATCTATGGGTATATAAATACGTAATAGAGATAAAACTTTTCGAAGTAAATAATATCAAGAAGATAATACGGTGGAATAACAATCGAAGAATATCAAACGATTTTAGAATTTCGGAATTTCTCGGGGTTTCCGGTGAACAGCCGTCCTCGTTGATGAACAGCTCATAGTCATAGAGTCTGCTGTACGATCAACATCATAAAAATTCCTGACCCTCTGTAAATATACACGGTGGCACAATAATATAAACTTAGTTGCTGCCAAGACGGGGTCCGGCTAGTCGAAGACTTTACTACTTCTGACCCTTCCATATAATCGTTTCTACGTAACGCTAACAAAAGAGAAAAAGACAGGGAAGGAAAAAGGGAACGAGAAAAGAGATATAAAGATAGCTGACGAAGTAAGCTAAAAGTAGACATTCATTACGTTTAGTCTGAACTGACCTAATAGACGCTATTATTATAAGAAGTATTATCAAGAACGGTTTCACTTTAATTAGTCGTTAGTCGAGCAGAGATGAACGCTGTATTTGATTTACTGATCGCCTATTACTTAATATTATTAACCCAAAATTAATCGTTCCAAGAATATTTAAATGTTCTATTTTCGATTGAGTCTATGATTCTACGATATTAAAGACTCCTCTTCCTTAACGAAAATGATAGATCGAGAGAGAATCGTTTCGATCGTATTATCCTATCGTTTGCAAGATAAATCATTTCTTCTTATTTTTTTCTTTTCACAGATACTTTCTCTTATAGGTGTCGATAGGCCTCGCCAATTTTTTCGTTGGACGGCTGTAAACATTAGATACGTCGTTGCCAAGCCGTAGGAAGAGGAGAGTAAGTCAATTCTCTTTCTGTCGGTCAGTGACTACTGGCTGGCTTGTTGGTTGCTTGCTTGGCGTCTATGTACTACGTTACTATCGCTTACTACTAGCACGTTCGTTCGCTTGTCAGAATTCGAGTAGCTACTCTGCCAGGAGTCGTAGGAAATCGTGCCTTTCCAAGCGCGCCGATGAGTTCAATGAATGCGAGAGAACGTCGAGAGGGAAAGTTTAGGATCGTCGATCGACCCTGGGTGATCTTCTGGCACCCGTTTGAAGAATCTTCGAATTTCGTACACTCTCTTCCTCTTCCTATGTCTTTCTTTCTTTATATATATGTCTCTCTCTCTCTCTCTCTCTCTCTCTCTCTCTCTCCTTCTTTTCTTTCTTTCTTTTGATTTCTCTTTCTTTTTCCGTGTTCCTTTCGAATTTCGATTTTTAAAATTTATTACAAATTCGAACGACATTAGTTTCATTAAAATCATATACCAACGTGTATTATAAAAAAACAACGAAACTGAAAGCAGTATTGTTACTAAGAAACAGATCTCGAAAATTGTAAAAATTAGTTCGAAAGATACTCTATAATAGCTTCTTAATAAGAATATTTGAACAATGCAACTGTAAATTCATCGAATCGATTTGAAAGGTTCGAAAGAGCAAACGTCGAGCAATAAGAAAAGTTATTATCTCGTTTGGTTTTCTAGAAGACTCGATCGCTTTCAAACAATTCAGACGATCAATGACAATGTTCCCAGTCGAAAAAGCCCCGTTATGGCGAGTCTAGATAAAGCGAATTCAACGCGTGGTCTCTCTCGTAAACAAAAGTGAAGAATGAAGGAAGGAAGGAAAGGAAGAGATCGGCACGTGCGTTAGTTCGTGCGTGCTTGCTTGACTGCTTGGTAGCATGGCTGCTTGGTTGTTTGGTTGGTTGGTTGGTTGGTTGGTTGGTTGGTTGGTTGTTTGCGTGCGTACATGCGCGTGCGCTAAAACGTTTCTCTCTCTCTCTCTCTCTTTCTCTCTCTCTCTCTCTCTCTCTCTCTCTCTCTCTCACACACACATTGTCAAGCTGACTGAGACCGCACGCCATGTGGCCTCGCCGCCGCTGTGCCATGTCATATGGGGGACCTGTGAAATTGGCAAGACGTTCCAAGAAACTTTGAATCGAAGCCGAGTGGAGTAGTAGTGAGAGCCGACACTTTGAACGGAGGGATGTGCGAGTGAATGAACGTAACCGGCGAGTAGCGCGGTCGTTGGCATGGAAAGCCAAAATCGAACCGGACTCGGCTTAGGAGCTTTCGTTGATAACACGTTAGATATCCTTACATAGATGACAACTATTTATTTTATATATAACATTGTTACGTTTTCATTCGTTAGATCTTGAAAATATTTTTTGTTAAAAATTCGTAATTTTAACATCTTTTTTCTTTTTTTTTTTTTACGTTGAACATTTTACAATGTAGTAGATTTACGTTAATCTTTGTTGTCTCCTCTATATACTTCATTTAAATGTTTATCTCATGACCTTGACATTAAACAATATTTTATTGCGAAACCTTGACTATTTGAATATTTTATGGGGACAGCTCGACGATCTTAACGTTCTAAAATTTTATATGGAAAAACATTTATGATTTAAACACTTCACGATGACAACTTAATGAATTAATTTGATTATCCTACTATTTAAAAATTCTATATGATAAAATACCTCGATTATCTTGACACATTACAAGAACAACTTGAGGATCCTATGATAGAAAAATTCTAAAATCTTCGTTTATCTTATCGGCGCTTTAAAGTAACTAATACAAAGATGGTCGATTCTATTCCGTTGTCTCGAAAATATAGATAAACGGACATGAATCAAGGAAACGTTTTAATTGGACTTTATAATAATTCGCGACGATCTCTTACCGTGACTGGTGATAAAATTGGCGAGGTAGAGATCGAGTTCCCGGACGGAGACGTTGATGTGATAGGGGTTGACGCAGAGGCCCGGCTGAGCGCATTCCGCGGTCTTCTCAAGCCGTTCCCCGTCCGTCGACTCCAACGGAATTGCTTTGAAGAGAATCACCATTACCAGGTCCAATCGCCATACCTGTGACATCAACGAGGGAGAATATATCGGTCGAATCTTCGATTTTCTCATTCGAATGTTATACTTTTGAAAATATATCAAATAAAGAGAGAGAGAGAGAGAGAGAGAGAGAGAGAGAGAGAGAGAGAGACAGAGACAGATAGATAGAGATAGAAATAGAAAGAAAAACAAAGAAACAAAGACAAAGAGTGAGAAAGTAAACGAAATAATTTTTATATTTTACCTTGTCTGCTTGCCTCAAACAGTCGATCCTCCTCATTTTGCCTTTTTGATCAGGATTGCTGAGAACACACATGGCTGGCCTCTTCCCCGTGATACTCAGTACGAAGTCTTCTCTGTACTCTTGCGTGATGTCCTTTCGTAACTTTCCCAGAAGCCGCGAGGCCCATTTCTGTTTTACCTCTAGCTTTTCGTTCTGAGAGAAAAAGATTAAGGATATACAAAATGTTTATATATTTGGCAATGTGATATAGATATAGATAGAATGTCTTACAATTATTCTGTTGAGAGTATTTAAGTTACGTAAAAAAAGAATGGCTTAAGCATTCATAAATTTGTTAATGGAATTTATTTCTCTTTGTCACGATTTTATACAAATCGATCTATCGAAATCGTATTGAATTTGTGCTTATTCGAACTCGTTCTTTTTCAATTGGCTTTCGAGGTCGAACTAGTGAATCACTGGAATCTCGATTAATCAACGTGATACGAACGAGAAGGCACTCAAACTGATTAGCACCCGTTGGAAAACACGTCGTAGAATGTAAATCGCCCTTACCACTATTCCCAGAAACGATGATTAACGTTCGAGAGGGTTGAGAGTAAGTATCCACCGAAACTTCTTTCAAAGCAAACTTCGTTTCGAGAAAACCTTTCGTTAATTCCCAACGATTCAATCTCTTCTTCTCTCTCTCTCTCTCTCTCTCTCTCTCTCTCTCTCTCTCTCTCTTTCTTTCATTTTATTTTTGAGAATTCGAAAGGGAAATAAGTCGAAGGCGTTGCTCGTTCCACGATGTGGAAAAGCTCGATTTAAGGGTTTTCAAGTTTTTTTATTGACGTATGAGATTATACTCGACTCTAGTTTTGTAACGACGATTTTGGAAATACTTCAATTATTCAATATACAAACATATTATCGAAAGGTATAGGTAATAAGATATATTCCGACAAAGAAAAGTCATTCTGACTTTAATCGATTTTTACTAATATTAATCGTGTATAACCCAATTTTTGTTTCTGTTTCAAAAAAGAAAAAAAGAAGAAATTATATAATGTAGAACTTATATCTAGAAACTTATACCTACTGCTATAACTACACTATACTACGTATAATTTATATATTTAAAATTATTCATTTTCCGATATAAAGTAAAAATTAATTTTTTGTGTAATTGACAACAAAAAATCAAATTTTGAAAAATATTAATACATATGTGTCAGGGTTGAATCAGGATTGCGTCATTTATAATACGTACTGATAAGATATTATAAAAACCATTAATTTAAAACATTACCAATTGTTTAAAAATGCTGATCCAATAAATAAGCAATTATTACATAATTTCTATCATAAGTCTATAATGTGCTTTGAAAAATGAACACTTAGGTGCACATATAAAATAACTGTTAAATATATAATACATTAGTAATATATATATATATATATATACATAATATTAAAATATACTATGCAAAAAAGCTGTAGTTTTCTCATTTAATTATAATAGTGATATATCATGTCTCTGTACCTACAAACTTATCTAAAATGATATCATCAGATAGAAACAACCTAGAGACAATAATAATCTATTAGTTAACACATGTAATAAAAAATTATGTCACAACAAAATACTTGTAAATAAGTAGGTACCTAAATAATTTTCAACTCATCGCCACGTGACATTGTTTCTTTTCAAAATCGATATAACCTTCGCAATCGTGTACCATTTTTAAGCGGTTAAGAACCCCTGATGTATCAGTAGTACAAGAACGTGGATCAGGACAAGAGCAATGACGAGGACAACAAATAAAAAGAAAGGAAAAGAAGAGGAAAAAAGAGGAAAAAGAGAGAAAAAAGGAAAAAAAAGAAAAAGGAAAAAAAAGAAAAAGAGAGAAAAAGAAGAAGAAGCTGCTGGACTCCTCGAGCCGAAAGAAAATGCAACGCACGCGTGTGGCCGTTGGCACGCGTGGAATAGCAAGTGCATTGGCGGATGTATATAACGTCCCTGAGAAATGCGTTTGCAAAGTGCGCGGAATGCATCGGTGCATCTATCCCGCTCTTCCTAGGTCCTCCGAACGGTGAGTGGGAGGGAAGGTGAGAGGGAGGGTAAACTCCAAGCGAACGCGAACCTCGCGCGAGGCCGAGCACGTGGGAGCGAGACCGAGCGAGCATAAACCCGATCAAGTATGCCAAGTGTGAAGAGTTACCACGAACGTATCGGCCACGTTAAACCGTGACGTGCGTACACCTAGGCGCGGCAGTTTACCTCCTTCACGAGTCGCCGTTTCTTGCTAAGTGAAAATCCTTTCGAGTTACGCTCGCGATACATTCTTTTTTAGGGGATTTTCTTTTATTTTCTTTTTCTTTTACTTTCTTTTCTTCCTTTAATCCTGTGTCGAAACCCACTTGACACGCGTAATGTTTCTAACGTGTGTATTGGTTTCTCTTATTGTTATTGTTTTTGTTGTTGTTATAGTTGTTGTTTAGTACATTCGTAGTAGAGGCTCAATAACAGTTAGAAAAGAATTAATTTCGACAAATATCTCGGACCATTTAAAAAATATATATTGTAAAATCTTTTGTGTAAATATGCGACATTCGAATCTCTTGCTGGGTTACTATATTATAAAAATTGATTTTTATCAATTTTGGTCGGTCAATGTTTATCGGTTCATTTTAAATATTTATTGTTGTAATCTGACGTATATTAACGCGTTATTGTTATTCAAAAAATTTCGTAGATATTATGAAGTCATCCCATTATTAAAATTTATTTCAATTAATATTTATCATGCATTTTTAAATATATTTAGGTATATCATTGTTCGAAAAATTTGTAAAATTCTTATACAGGATCATAGGGTGTATGTATATACACACACACACACACTCACACCTACACCTACACCTAACACCTACACGCACACACACACGCACACACACACGCACGCACGCACACACACACACACACACACACCGAGAGAGAGAGAGAGAGAGAAATACATATGTACTATAAGGTTCATCACATATAACGTTTCTAAGGAATGTATGGCTGTCCGGAAAATTCTTCAATAAAATTTTTATAGAGATTATTCCAATCACTAGATCATAAAAACTAATATGAGCACATAATTATTGTAAATATACTTGTAAGTGAATGTATTTGTAAATCTAAAAATCGTTTAACAGTAAAACGAATAAAAGATTTTGTATATAGCTCTCTCACAACCGATCGTTTTCGGATATGTTCAATTTCATTAATTCGATGAAGCTCCATCTTAGGTTGGCTCAAAGTGAGACGAATTCAATTACTTTCTGCGAGAGCCTGGGAAGGCTAGATACAAGTATAGGAAAAAGAGAAAGAGAAACATAGAGATACCAATAAGATAGAGAGAGAGAGAGAGAGAGAGAGAGAAAGAGAGTGGGAGAGAGAAAGAGAAAGAGAGAAAGAAAATGGATGAGGTAGGGAAAGGACGATCGAACGACTCGTACGTGAATGTTGTACCCAAGGAAAAGCATAATAAAAACGTGGTACTCTGTAAGATTTATACGATCGAAGAAACTTACGAGTTTGCTCAGTATCTTAAACATATCGAGTCTGAATAAGAAACACTGATGATCTTTTGATAAATGAATTGCCGAACTACTTTTTTTTATTTCTATTTTTGTAAATATAGGTCGATTCAATTCATAATCTTTTATAAATATATACATAAATAAATTAAATTTATATATATATATATATATATATATATAAATGTGTGTGTGTGTGTATATATATCATATATAATTTTTATATTTATATATAATATATTAATCATTTCTTACTTAATCTTAAAAAATTACCATCGAATGTCACCATATACGCTAACTATTGATTACGTTTATATCGAAGTATGTAAGATAACTGATCAGGTTTTGCGATAACATTATACATTTTTGATAGACCAAACAAATCCGTATGTACTTACGAGCATGTCTTCACGACTCTCTCTCTCTCTCTCTCTCTCTGTCTCTCTTTCTCTGCGTGCATGTGTGTGTGTGTGTGGATTTTTACCAATAACAATCTTTAAGTGTTAACAATATAAAATCAATATTTAACATTAATAATAAAATTAAAAAAAATATATACACCTCCTCTATAATATATTTAATTAATACAATTTAATTTCCCTGTTTCATAATGTAACGTATCAAACAAATATATCTATATATTTCTTATATCGCAAAATTTTTCTAATCTACGAGCTACTTGTCAGAAAACATTTGAACATTTTCGTATGACTTCTTTTCTTATGTCGACAGATGCAAGGTAATCTCGCGGATATAAGAAAGCTTCAATTGCAATATTCAAGAGAAACAAAGCCACGCGGAAGAAGTGGAAGAGAGAAAGGACATGGGGGAAAAGGGAGAGGCAGGAAGAAAGGGGAGGGGGAGAGGTGGAGGTGGTCGAGATACAGAGAAAGAGGAAGAGGAAAGAATGGTCCAAAAGGGAAGAATGATCGAGGCTCCTTCTTTCGTTTTTATTTTCGTTTTAGATATCTCCTTCTCGTCGTTCCATTCATTCAGCAATTTGAAAAGGGCTGATCAAAAAATAAAAAGAAAAGAAAGAACAAAAAATATAAAAAAATAAAAGGAAAGAAAGTTTTACTTAAACTTTCGTGATGTCTATATCGATACTCATATCGATTTTTATTAATAATGAGATATCCACAACGCATCATCGTAAAAGGGTAATTCTCTTTTATATAAAAACAGTTCCATAATTCGATTTACAAATAAAGATTTGTAATTAAATGACAATATTAATAGTTAATATTTATAGTTATGTTAATGCGCAGGTATGTATGCGCAGTTATATTATCATATATATATATATATATATATATATATATATATATATATATATTATATTGTTGTTAGTATTGTTAAATATATACATATTTATTTATTTATTTTAACTATCTAATTAAATTAAATTATATGTTATAAACTAATTAATATAATATATATATATATATATATATATATATATATATATATATATATACATATGTTATATAGTATCAAAATGAAAAACAAGGGAAAAGAAAAAAAAATTAACAAAATTTTGATAATAGTAATCAAGTGCATCTTAGTCTAATTTAATTTTAAAAACGTGTACTCTAAAATTCGACAGATTATTATATTTTTCGTATTCGTCTACCTATTGTCCTATACAGGCTGGTTGATAATATTCCTATACAGACTTGCCTGCTGTATCAATAAATGATAAAAATAGATATCAACAATTTCAACGACGTTCAAATAAAATCAGAAGAATAAATAGTATAAAATAAAAGAAAAATGGAATAAAATAAAATTAGAAAACTAAACAGAAGAATAAATAATATTAAAAAGATAGATTAATCGTTGATAGGAATCTTCTTGAGGTACTTCCTTCAGGCATGATCTTTTAAAAACGATAGTTGAAAAAACTATAAGTGCAAAAGCAAACTTAATTCTCAGGATTGACGACGTTGTAGCCTCATCCGGATACTTATGCCGACGCTAACGGGCCAACGCAAAACGCGAACGCAACAGCTGTCGCCGATTTATTTTCGAATTGGTAGTGAAGCGTCCGATCATCGTCTACGTATCTACGTAAATATATATGTATGTATGTATATAAGTACGTACGTACATACGTAGCTAGGTAGATAGGTAGATATGTATACATGTATGTATGTACGTACGACGAATACATGTGAACACCTAGTACTCTCGTTTAAGTACTTTTTAAGTTCACGCATGCATCGTGGATAGAGAAGCAAAGCTCGTTCGTTTTAGTAACGACGATCACGTTCAAGCGGATCTACGCTTCTTTGAATTTCGCTATTCGTCGTTCAACGAATCAGCGATCATTATTTTCTTTTCTATTCGTTTTTCTATCTCCTTTTTATTTTATTTATTTCTATTTTTTTTTTTTTAATTCTCATGTAACATTCCACGAAATTTTTTTCTCTTTCTTCATCGTTTTTTTTTTTATATATACGTGAGTAATATTTATCTACCATTTTCTATTTTATGTGATTTCGTTTATATTGTATTTGTACACTTGTGAACATAAATAAATATTGTATTCTATTCTATTTTGTTCTATTCGAAGGACAAGGTGGTATGAAATAGTAGTGTGTGATATTTTCTTAGAGATCTCTTTCTCATTCTCTCTCTCTCTCTCTCTCTCTCTCTCTTTCTCTCTTTATTGTTATTTATATGTATCTTTAATTTATATTATTTATATCATATTTCTGTACTACTGTGATAATATAAATAAATGTTGTATTTTATTTTATTCTATTCTATTCTACTCTATTAGAATGATAAACAAAATAGAATGGAATAATGAGAGAATGAGGAAATTTTTAAGACACAGATATATGTACACACACACACATATCTATATATAACGTGACCTTTCTATAGCGTGTATTTAATTGTAGAAACTTAACTAAACATGTATATGTATATTGAGAAATGCTTGTTTACAGAGTAGTCTACTTGTCCTGATGTTGCGAAAGAGAGAGAGAGAGAGAGAGAGAGAGAGAGAGAGAGAGAGAGAGAGAGAGAGAGAGAGAGAGAGAGAGAGAGAGAGAGAAGAGAGAGAGGACACAACACGACATGTTGTTTTTTGAACGAACGCTTGCCAAAACATTAAACTCCCGCTAACGTTTCGAGTTTTGGTACGAGCGAAACGACACTAAACGAATTACAAAAATAATCGTCCGTAAGTCTGCCTTCCAGTTATTTCGAATCTTTTTTTTTGAGGAAATAAGTTCAAGTAGTTAGAAAAAAAAATAGATTTAACGTGTTTGATAAACGTTTTTGTTACAAATTTACAGTTCTTATATAATAAATAGCAATAATAATAATAATAATAATAATAATAATAATAATAATAAATATAATAATAACAACAATAATAATAATGATGAAAAATAATAATTATATTAACAATAGTTATTATTATTCTCACAGATAATCTCTTGTCTTAATAATAATTATTATTATATTATTATATGTTATATAAAATCATGAAACTTCTTTTATAATAACATCATAACGTTATAATTATAATATTATTATTATTATATTAATTTACTTTATATTATTATTTACAATTACATTTGACACCATTTGACCCCATTACTTACTTTATACATCACTTCTTTATAACAATAATATAAAGATATAAAATTATAATTATCGTCAAAATCGTTTTGTTATTTTATAAACAAAAATGATCTTTCTCTCTCTCGTTGACTACTACTAATGCATACGAACGAACATGTCTGCATATCCGTGTAAGTACGTATACGTTTCACATACTAATACTCGCAATGGACTGGTATACATTCCGCGTGTGCCCTTTCGTCACGGTACTTGCATCGTGTACAAAATACGTACGTATGCAAATCCCGAGGGACAGAATTGCAGCGTTTCTCTATTTTCATATGTGTGCCGACGACATATCTATATTGTATAAGTGATAACACAATTACGAACTCAAAAATGTTAGTTAATGAATTAAATGCCATTTTCCATATAATTTTTATATCAACATATTGATCATTCTCCATTTTCCTTTCCTAAATATAATCTATAACAATTAACAAAATATAATTAAAAAAAAAGACAAAAAACGAAAAGGAAGAGCTAAGATGAAGGATAAAAAACGATTAGCAAAGTAACAAGATCGCTTGCTAATCGCGTCCTCGCTTTGACCTCGAAGTAATCCACAGAATCCATTCGAGATACCACAGAACGATTTTACGAAGGATTATAGCGCTAGAAAAGGCGTTCTTACATTGGCTACAGACGAGACAGATAGAGGATATATATACATACATACATACATACAAGAGAGAAACTACGACAAATATACGAATGTACTTATATATATATACATATATATATACATATACATATATATATATATACATATATATATACATATACATATATATATATATACACACACACACACACACTCCTATCCTATGTCATAGATGGTGTGTGTGTGTGTGTGCGTGCGCGCGCGCGCATATACACATACGTACTTACATAGTATGTAGAGACAAGAGCACGTTGTTCGTACGAGCGTGTGCACAATGGGTCTCGCCGTTATCGTTGCCCCTACCACATTGCGACGCGGTAGTCGCTGTTTCCTCCACCTCCGAGACAACGGCACGGCACCGAATGCTCGGTGGTGGGAGAGCTGCACCGCCCCTACCGATCACCCTCCCCACTACCAAACATCGTCATCATCGTCGTCGTCGTCGGCGTCGTTTTGGACTTCGTCGTCTTCGTCGTCGAGCAAGCTTCCGTGCCTCACGGGCTATTTTCAAGCGCGGGAAATAAAGCGCAGTCTGCATTTTTAGCTTAACAGCCGACGGTCAGCTCATTTTCGTCTTTCCGACGTGTCGTACAAGAGTGGTGGGAGCATTCCTGCTGTAAATCGTACAGTGGATTTTCTCTTTCTCCTTTTCCTTTTTTTCACATTATTCGTCAACGTTGTTATTAGTTTATTGCTTTAATGGTTTAAATCTTTAATTATGTTTTTTATGAGCTATTGTAAATTAAGACTTGAAATGAAGAATAGGATTAGTATCATTTATTATAGAATTTTCTTATTTTTTTATTTATTTATTAATCCTTTCAAAATTGACAGTTTTATTTTCTTCACGTTGTCATTAATTTATTGTTTTAATTGTTTAAATCTTTAATTATGTTTTCTATGGGGTCTATAAATCGAGAATTTAAATGAAGCAAAGTTTTGATATCAATCATCACACTTTCTTTATTCTATCATTTATTTATTAATCCTTTTAAATTCCACGTTTCTTTTTCCTCCGTAGTGTTATAAATTTTATTATGAATTGTAATTCTAATAATCAATTCTATTATTATAATTCTAATATTATTTTATTATTTTAATTATAAAAGTGTATGAAACGAAATAATTGAAGTATAGAGGTCGTTACAGTCCTAATACAATGTTCTCAATTAAACAATGTTTTTCCTTTTAAAACCTTTCCATTTATATTCTTTCATTTATTAATTAATCTTTTCAAAATCCAGTAAAACTAAAAACTCATTAATTAATTAAAAATAATTTCTATCATTCGTTAAAATACCACCTGCTAACAATTTTTCTCCAAATTCTTATTAACAAAAGTATCGATATTTTAATCGGTCCAATTGAAACTTATGAAAGATGTTATCAGAGATAAAACAAGCGAATTTGTGAAGAGAAAAGAGAGTTTGAGTTTCAGCTTACGTTAGCCAGAATTAGTATTATCATTTCGCACCGGATATAGCAGATACGGAAAGAGAGAAAGATTAGAGAAAAATAAGAGAGGAAGAGAGAGAGAGAGAGAGAGAGAGAGAGAGAGAGATAAAGAGAAAGAGAAAGAGAGGGGGTACTTGAAAACGCGGGGTTAGAGTCGCCACCAAGTGAAGTTCTTAAACGAGCACGACTCTTTAACACGCGTTACGGTGTAATTTCGACGGGAGAGTGTCTCCCTCTCTCTCTCTCTCTCCTCTCTCCTCTCTCCTTTCTCTCTTCGAACGATATTCCACAGCAATGAGGACGGTGGTCGTCGAGTCTCGAAAGTTTTCGCAATGGTTGGAGTGGTTAAGAGCTCACCGTTCGAGGGTGGAGTAAAAAAGAGAAAAAGAGAGACAGAGAAGGGGTGGTACGCGAGAGCAAAGACGGGGATGGGTAGTTGGTACGGGTCTAGGTGGCACAGGCGACGTTAATGAAGGAAAAATCAAGGAAGACGACGCCAATGCCAGCGGAGTGGCTTTAATATTTAGATTCAATTACGAAAAGAAAGAAAGCCATCGTTATGCGGCAAATTGTCGGTGGAGAAGAACCCCTCTGTGAAATCAGGGCCTGGCTGAAAGGTGGCCGAGGGGAGAGGGAGAAGGTGGGTGGGAAGGGCCATTGTGCAAAAAAAGGCACGTCGTTTAGCTCTTCCTGAGGGCTCGACGTTATCTCAAAAAACGTTATATTAGTGTCACGTGAATTTTGTGGGAGGAAGGAAATAAAGATAAAAAAAGACGTGCAATTTTCTTTTCTTACTTTTTGCTGTAAATTGTTCGATTATAATATCTCGATATTTATATATCTTTACGATTAGAAAACTGGGTTAAGTAATATATTTCAGAAAATTCGATTATTGATTGGCATTATAATATCTCGATATTTTATGTCTACGTGATTAGAAGAGTAATCTGAGTCATACACATTTGAGATACTTTAGTTACGTTAGATTTTTCAATTACTGAGTAGCATTGTAATATCTTGATATTTAATGTCCATTTGTGTTTATAAAAGTGACTTAAATCAAATATTGAATTTTTATAGACTTTTCTATCACTAAAATATATCTATATGTATATACATACACACGCGTGTGTGTGTGTGTATTAATAATTAATATGGTTAAATGATTATCATAGATCGTATTTACTATTGTATTGTAGATATGCAATAACAATACGAAACAAAATGCCGATAATTTCTCATTCGAGTTGGGATATATAAATGTAAAAAATTTGAAACGAGGAAAGCGGTTTTCCACACGATGATACGAGGATCTTAGAAAACTACGATCGAGTTCGAGAAGCACGTACTCCTCGCTTTCATTCGGCGATTATGCATTTGTGCAAACTCTCGGAATAATCGATTCGATTGCTTGCGTTACACTCGGAAGAACATCGCGGAGATTTGGCGCAGAGTCTCCGCAAGGAAAAGCAGTGCTTGGGTTCGCGCGCCTAGCACGTGGCTCTTTCTTGGCGTACGCCAAATCAACAAGGTTAGACCTCTACGTACGAATTACGAGTTTACGAATCTTTGGCAGCGAGCTAACCAAGGTTGAATCGGCCATGTGCACGCGAGGCCCTGCGAGAAACACCCCTCACTCTCGTTCTATCTCTCTCTCTCTCTCTCTTGCTCTTTTTATCTCTCTTTCTGTTATTTTCTTTCTCTTTCTTTTTCATGATGCACGTGTTATGCAAGTTACTGCCCCCGCATAGTATGTCATAAGACATTTCGATAATAATCTATCGATACTTTTAATAATCATGATTTTATAATCTTATGATTACGAAGAAACAATATCTATGTGCTTACATTTTTACTACTATGTCATAATTAAAATTTTTATTATGATTCAATGAAATTATTCAAATTTGTTATTGAGTTTCTTCAATTATCTCAAATATCTTATAATTTTATTATATAAAGAAATATATTTTTTATTATGATTACAAAGAAAGAAGATTCATACTTACGTCTTTACTATTATGCCGTAAGTTGAACTTTCACGATTCAACAGAATTATTTAGTTTTTCTAACTACTTTCTTCAATAATCTTAGATATTTTATAACTTTACGATATAAATATATATATATTTTTTTCACCGTATGATTACAAAGATATAAGAGAGAGAGAGATTTATGCTTACATTTTTACTATTATACTCATCAAAGTTAAGATTCATCAAAGTTCAATCAAACTTTTTATCAAGTTTCTTCAATTATCTTAGACATTCTACAAGAAACTTTTCTAATATAGATAAGAATATTTTTATTACACGATTACAAAGAAACAAGATTTATATTTATGGTAATATTATTTTCAAATCGAACTTTTAGATACGATTTAACAAAGTTAATCAGATTATTTATCAAGTTCCTTTAATTTTTGAAATATACATTCAGTTATGTTATATATTCAATTAATAAAGAAAAAAGAAAGTTCACCCAAAATATAATCGTATAAAGTCGCAAAATATCATCGATTTCATTCTATACGTACTTACGTACCGTATGCTTTTCTTCCTTTAGTCGAAGACGGATTGTGCTCGGGGAAATGTCTTGAATATAACGGAGCTTTTTCCACTTACACGCATTCAAAGGAGTCTGGACGGGCGAAATGGCTAAAGGATAGGGAATGGGGAGGTTAAATTCAGGCCACCCCCGTAAGTATACAGACTGTAATCTATAGCGACTTCACGTTTACACAAGTACGAGCCCCGCGTACATAGATAGATTATATAGATACCTACTACGTGTATGCATATATTGTACGCTATGCGCTTATCGATTTGGTTTTTCGGGTGCAGGCCTCGTTTCAGCATTCTACTCGTCCACAGACAGTCCCAAACACACACACGCGCGCGCATATACGCGAGCTTATATATCGAGTATAAACGATTACTCGTGATCGCGCGCGCGTGTGTGTGTGTCTGTGATATCCTATTAAAATCATAGACTAGTAGTTCAAACGCGAGAAACGATTCTTTTCCTTTGCATTCTTCGAATTGTCAACGAGTGACTTTAGAAACGGAAATGGAGAAAATATATCTATAACTTACAATGAACCTCTTTATAAGACATATTAAAAATAATAATGATGAATCAATTTAAAGATAGGAAGTAATCGATTAAATTGAAATATGATAATAATTGATGTGTATAAGACAAGCGTATTTATCGATCGAATGAAAAAAAAAAGAAAAAGTAAGACATTATTTGTTACTTTAAACAAATTTTCAAATGGATATAATATTTTTTCTAAAACGTATCGAGCTAGTACTTTAATACATACTTCCCCTATAGATGAAATAAATTTTATTGCTATTTTTTCAGTCACTTTGGTACTTAAAAGAAATCTTTCCAATATCCAAGTATAAAGAAAAGGAGTTCACTGAGGGTATTTTGAACGTTACCTTTAATCGAGCAAGAGTCTTTCGAGTTCGAGCTTGAAAACGAAAGAGAGAAAGAAAGAAAAAGAGACGACATTCTTTTTCCTTCCTTCATTACTTACAACTCAATCGTAGATGAGATTTATCGTTCACGTCCGCGGTTACGACGATGCGGCTCGAAAAGAAATTCGGTATAAATTCTATCCAAGTTCTTTGCCTCCCAATCCAACGTCTTGAAGCCTTGATGGGAGACGAAAGAAAAGCGTAGCGCCCACACTGGCACCCAAAAGGGAATAAGACACGAATGCTCGTGCGTTTATCCATGAAGAGTATGTATATATGTATGTATGTAAGTACGTATGTATGTATATATAACATATACATTACGTATACGTAGATGACGCGTACACGTAGGAGTGCGTGCACGAGTTCGATACGAGATTTATGGCGTCTCTGCTGTGAGGAAAAAGCCGAAGAGAAGAAAAAGAAAAGGAAGCTAAAGAAAAAGAAAAACGAGAACAAGAAGAAGAAGAAGAAGGGAGGAACAGCGAAGGGTGAATCTCGATTCGTTCAAAGGAAGGAAGGAAGGAAGGAAGGAAGGAAGGAAGCGAAGAAGATGAGCGTCACAGATGGAAAGCAAAGGGTGGTAAGAGAGGGATGAGAGGGAGAGAGAGGGAGGCGAATGTAGAAGGAAAAATCGTAGTGGGCCGGGATAGACTGAGAATATATTTATTAATTTGGCAACGATCCCGAGTGTATAGCTGTTGGCCCCTTACGTTACTACGTTATGACGCGAACAAAGCGACTCCGCGATTTCTTTATAGGCAATTCCGAGGTCTGCACAGAGTGTTGTAAATATTACAACCTCTCCACCCTAAAATCGACCTCTTTCACCCCTTCGAAGGACCTTTTCCATCTTTTTTCTCTTTCTCTTTCTCTTTGCATCTATCTCTCTATCTCTCTCTTTTTAAAGTGCCTCGCTTAACCTCTTCTTTTTTCTCTTTCTTTTTTCATCTACTTCTCTCTTTTCTCCTTTCTCTTTCTCCCTCTCTCTCTCTCTCTCTTCTTCAAAGCGAATATTCCGTCACCCTCTCGAATTCTCTCATCTCTTCTTCCACCCATATCCACCCTCGAATCCTCATGAATATACCTATAAGTACGTACGTACATACGTCCGCTTCTCCTCCTTTCCTTCGACTTTTATGACCGCCTTGAGCAGCACACCATCGCGACTTCCGGTCTGTTGGTCGCTCGCTTGCTCGTTCGCGTAGCTTTCTCGCTTGGAGAAACGACGAGAAGAACGGAGAAGAGGTTTGTTTGTTTTGGCTATTCGCGACACCACGAATGTCTCTGGGTAGACGTCTCTCTTTCTCTCTTTCTCTCTCTTGACAGCTTTTTTAAATTTAGTCTTGATCTTCGAGAAAAAATGATCTAATTGCTATCATTTCTTTGTTTAAATTATAAATTTAAATTATATAACTACGTAAATAATTATTATTTATAATTTATAATATTTATAATCTATGATATTATTATTGATATGAATATAATACTATATATATACTTACATATATATATATATAGAAATCTTGGATAGAAATATTTGTTAACAGCTGTCATTGCCGAATTCATCGAAGAAATAAGCTCTCGTAAATGATACGAAGCATGAAAAGTAAATGCGATGTCATAAAAAAGGTTACGAGAATTGACTTGTTTACGGAGATATGTGAGAGAGATGTACATCTCTCTCTCTCTCTCTCTCTCTCTCTCTCGTTCTATTTTTATCCGAAAAAGAATAAAGAACATATGCGCTATCCTACTCCAAATCTAGCCTCTATGTGTACCAGAGTATCGAAATTTACATATTAAGTGCACAACTCTCTTCGTTGTTTTTGGGTCAACGATTCAAAAACGTAAATCATAAATTAACTTTAGTTTCCTGGTCATGCCCAAACGAATATACCTATGTACCATAGATTAAATTCTCCAAGATAGATACCTGTATACGCAAGAGAAAAATAAGAAAAATAAAAAAAAAAAAACAAAGTAATGTTTATAAAAAGTTTGCACCGTTGTCCATGATTTCAACTGTCTTTCAATTAATTTTAATTATTCAGATTATTAATCGACTATATCGTGCAAATAATAAAAGAGATTATATGTATATACATTAATATACGATACATATGCACACATTGTATCTACATGTGAATTATGTATATCTATATCCCGAAGCATGATCTCACAGTAAGAATCCAATAGATTAGAACGTTGCCCCTTTTCTCTGCCATAGTTCTCGACATATCACAATTCGGAATCGCCTATGTCATCCTTTTTTATTCCTCTTCTCCTTGGCTGCAAGCTCCGTACGATTTTCTACTTCGGGATTATCTCGAACTACTTTTTCTTTTTCTTTTTTTGAGATAAGTGATAGAGCAGAGTGATCCTTGCGATTGCGCCGCTACCATCAAATTTAATCCTGTAAATAATCTTTTCTCTTCAACCATCCAACCACCCACCCGTCGAAATATATCATAATATTTTATAATATTAGAATCGCGTATATATATATATATATATATAATCTCATATAGATAGTCGTAGAAAAATTTTAAAATTTCATTCGACGAAAATGCAGTAGATAGAGATACATTTTAATAAGTTTCGAGCTTCGAACGATTCGATTATTCTACTTTATCCTCGAGCTTTTTCTATTATTCCGAAACGGAACGATAACTTTGACGTGCCTGTTTATACGTTGCAGACCAAAGGATAGCGAAGATATCTTTCAACGTGGATTACGCGAATTCACAAGCTACGATATACGAAGGCATCCATTTTTATTTCAATAATGCTTATGAAAATAGGAGATACATATTCGGTCTAAAGAGTGAAAGAAAACATTTCGATGCGATTCACGCCTTGTATGTCCATGATCATAATCACCGAATTATGCATACCTAAAAAGTTAAGTACATATCAAATAATTATGCGAGATACATATATCGAATAATTATGCGAGATACATTATGCCAATTTGAAAATTCTACGGTTTATTTTACCTATATAAACGATGCAATAAGGGAAACGTGTTATTCAATGATAAGAACACTTAACTCGCGACGCGCATAATATTATATTATACATACTTTGATTCAACCACGAAAGAGCGATCTTCAAACGGCTGAGGTAAAAAAGAAAGAGAGAAAAAAAAGAAATTCTCGCCCACCCATTTCTTGCATGCAACGAGTCGAGCGCACTAAAGAATGCCATGGATAAGTGAGTGCCAGCTGCGAATCGCTTTGCGAGCGTGGAAATCACGGACTGGGTGCACTTATGCCGTTGAAAACCAATTACTTTCCTTTAGCGATTGTCATTCTGCTTCTTTCTTTCTTTCTTCATTTTTCTTTCTTTTTTTTTCCTTTTTCATTTCTTTTTTTTTTATCTTTTACTAAAAACTACAAACGACGAGACGACGAATAACAAAAGAACGATCTCATTGTATTTGCGCTTGTTTTTGAACAATCAAATCAGTCAGTTTTAAAATTAATAAATCAAGGCAAATAAATCAGTTTTAGGATTGCTTTTCGTTCTTCTATCTCATTTTTCCTTCCTTTCTTGTTTTTTTTTTCTTCATTAATATATACTATAATGACATCTTATCTTCTTCTTTTTTTTTTATAAACGAATTAATGATGATTTTTATTAACGACTCGTTGACCTTGACATTCTTATTGACTATTGTCCTTTCTAATCTGGATTGAATATTATAACAAGTCTATCACAGGACTTATCGAATAATCTTATTACTACTATTCACTTTTTAAATATTTAAAATGTATGTACGTCATTCGTGCAAGATAAAGTAGGCAGCCATTTCAGCATAAATTCGTCGATTATGCACGAATCAACAAACCATATTTTCCCCACCCTCTACTCCATCCCATCCCTCCTCTCAACCAATTTACCCTTCCACTTACTCTAAGCTTTACCCATGGAAAAGAAACATCGAGCCGAAAAGTATTCATTGACATCAAACGAGATGAAATATCGTTAGTGTAACGAAGTCACGCTTCGAAATAACTCTTATATGGTTTTTTGACGAGGCTCTGTAAGAGAATGTCAACGAGGTATAAGGAAAGTAAGGAAACGAAATAAAGGAAGAAAGGAAGGAAAAAGGGAAGGAAGGAAAGAAGGAAGGAAGGAAAAGTTTTTATTGCAACGTGACGCGATAGACCGTTCGAGCTCGTTAGATGAATGGGGCCGACACTGCTAGCGAGTGGACGCCGGTCCTATGTCAAGGGGGAGGAAAAGAGGGGAGGAAGATGGTAGTAGTGATCTGGATCAGAAAGGATGGAAAGAGGAGAAAGAAGAGAAAGAGAAAGAGGAAGAGGAGGAGGAGGATGGTAGATGGGCAAGCGTGCGGATGCAACGAGGGTTGCAAGAGACTCGGAGAACGGGTGTCAGTGGTGGCCGTGTGGGTTGCTAGTTTGCATAAATTTAGGAAATACAGGGTAGAAAATCGATATCCGCATAGAGATTATAGATGGTGGTTGGTAGGCGCCGCGTAGCCGCAGCCTCCGTCGCGACGGCGTATGCGCTACATGTCTACTCTCTCTCTCTCTCTCTCTCTCTCTCTCTCTCTCTCTCTCTCTCTCTCTCTCTCTCTCTCTCTCTCTCTGCCCTTCCATGCCCCTTCTCGACAACACCCACCCACCCTCTCTCATTCCACCATCCATCTCTCTCTCTCTCTCTCTCTCTCTCTCTCTCTCTCTCTGTCTTTCTCTCTCGTTGCTACTCCCGCCGCCATCAGCGTCGCCACTGCTGCCCGAAACGTACGTGTGTACTATCCTACTCGGATACTTCTTGTGGGTGTTGGTGCTGCATTCGAGCCATCCTCCTGGCGCCCACCTCTTCCCCACGACCTCCTCCTCCGCACACTAGCGGTCCTCGTACACGTTTCGCGTCCTACAATCTCTCTCTCTCTCTCTCTTTCTCTCTTTCTCTCGCTTTCTCTCTCTCTCTCTCTCTCTCTCTCTCTCTCTCTCTCTCTAGTTCTCGTCCACGTTACTATCTCCTTCTCACCGTCCGTTTCTCTCTTTCGTGCAGTGGAATTGAAGTAGTCGATATCGTCCTGCGGCCTGTCTCGAAATTAAGAGAAAACGGCCGACGAGTCGGACCTAGACCGAAACCCTTCCCTCCCTTCTTCTCCATCTATCGTTCTCTCTCTCTCTCTCTCTCTCTCTCTGTTACTCGTCCGGTCCATGTCTAACACGCTACGTTGTGCTACGGCCTTTTCCTACCCCTCTTCATCCCTCGTGTCTCTCGTTTTCCAGTACGTAAGTATGGCTTACTTATATAATTCTTCCCCGTTGCACTCACCAAATTTTCTGATCAATGCCCTCCCTCCCTCTCTCGTTCTTATCCATCTCATCCTTGTCGTCGAAAAGAGAGATGCACTTTTCGCAACAACTCTAAAGCACGCGATTCGGTGCAATGACATTGACGGTTCTTCCTTGTTTCTTTTCTTCTTTAGTTTTCATTTCTTTAATCGGACACATTTCAACGTCCTATTCAATCGTATTTGTTTCTATAGGTATATATATACGGTGTGTGTATTACATACATAAATACACACATACACACAGCTAAGTTTGTAGGAATCGTTTAACTCTCTGTAATCTAATTTTCGTTTCTCGTCTAAATAAATAAATAAATTATTTAATGTGAAACATATAATATTTATAAGTATATAATTATAATACTAGTAAGTATAATTAAGTATAAGTATACAGTAATCATAATATAACATAATACTTCGAAAATATTGAATCATGGAGATGAACTATTAATTATTTTTGTGATGAAAAATATGAAATAAAATATAAATTTATAAGTATTGTATTTATCTAATTCTTTAAATTATTAAATGATGTAATAGAAAATTAAAAGTGAAATTTCTCAAAAAAATCTTACGAATTTTCAATTACATATCTTGCTATCGTATATCCGAAAGATTTCCTTTCTTAATCATTTGAATTCATGAATGAAAATGTCGAAAATAAGGAGAATTTGTATTATTTAAAAGGAGAACATCGTGCCGGCAGAGTTCATAGTCCATGCACTTTGTTCTCCAATACGATACACACATCAAGATCAACGATGCATCGTAGCCGCACTTGCGATTCACGCACAGGCATCACTCTCGTGGTATCACTCGAGAGAATATCAATAAGTTCGGCGTTTTATATCTAAACTGCGAAAAACGTATCGGCTCCGTCGCTTTTTCTTCTTTTTCTTCCTTTGTTTCCTTTCTTTTTCTTTCTTTTATTTTTGTTGTTTTTTTTTAACAAGAAAGCTACGTACGTGTACGGTGTAGGCAAAGACGAGAAAGTCAAGTTACGGTTCGCGATGCAACGAGATTTTTAGGTCGACTTGAGCGAACGCGATTGCATGAATTCTAAAGTTCTCGACTTTGTCCTGCATGCTTTTCGTTTCGCTATTTTCTAATCTTTATTATTATTATTATTATTATTATTATTATTATTATTATTACTATTATTATTATTATTATCATCATCATCATCATCATCATTATTATCAGTACTATTACTACTATTGCTATTATTGCTACTACTATTACTATTATGACTACTGCTACTGTTACTACTACTACTATTATTATCGCTATTATTATTATTATTATTACTGTTATTATTATTACTGTCATTTTCATTTATTTATTTTTATTTTTTTTTATCTTGACGATGGTCTTAAAGTCTTATAAAATAAATCAACGACAATAAATTATACATTTTCGTGTATAATTTGTTGTCCTCAATCTATGTAAAAAAATTAAATTAATTATTAAACAAATAAAATAAAATTAATGTTTTTAATTTATTAATCGTTGTTTTATAACGATAATAATTGCACGGTAGTAAAAATGATAATTATATTTATTAAATGATGTTCAGATCAATCGAGAAGTACGTTTTCGATTTAATTCAATCTTTTGTAGCGCTTAAAACAAAAAGTAAGGAAAAAAGGAAAGAAAAAAAATGTGCTAATATAGAACATATAGTTTATAACTTATACGTATAGAGCAAATGTTAATGTTCAGGTATAAACTATCAATAAATTATGGTAAGAAAAGAATGAAATAAAAATAGAAAATTGACTTATATGAATTCAATCCGTTTCGTGGCATTGCACAATAAACATTAAAACTTTTGTAATAGAGAACTTTATGTATATCAACAAATTGTGGAAAGTATATACCATATCTATTGCTTTCTGTTGTATCATATTTAATAAAAAAACGAATATATTGTGCGTATACGTATAACACATCTACTCCCACTCACTCACTCACTAGCTACACGCACTACCTCCCATCCACTCGCGCGCGCACAATACACATAGAGATATACAAAGACACACAGCACATAATTTAATCTCACTATCATTTACGAAATACATAGAAATTTTCGTTGTTCGTGGACGAGCTCGTTACCGACGTTAGTTTGCATATATGGCGCGATGCTCGCAAGAATTATGGTCACTGACCTTCCTTCTTCGTTCATAATTTCAAAAGGCCTCCGGATAATGGGAGAGCGGAGCTCGGTCGAAGACTCCGTAGGGCTTCGTGCGTCGCAGATTAAACGTGGTTCATGTAAAATTCAAACGCAACTCCGATGTGTGCGCGAAAGTTCGAGTTATTAACTTCTCCGGAGGATGCATGAGTTCGGTCGACGACACGATTAAATGACGATTGTCAAACCTTCTAATAATTGCGTTCTAATAAATTTCATTTTTTTAAATTAAAAAAAAAAAAAGAACAAAATGAAAATAAAAATAATAATTTTTTTAAAGAACGAAAGATACGTTAGGATTTATTACTTAACTTTCATCTATATATATATATATATATATATATATATATATATATATATATATATATACAGGGTGAGGCGCTACCTATTGCCACCTAGAATAACTCCGAAAGTATAATAGTAGTAGAAAAGTTTTCGAAACAAAAGTTACATGGGACATAGGGGGCTATCATGTGACATTAGTTTATTGTTGCTAGATGGAGTATACTTAGTATAATATAATTATATAATAAATTATATATATATATATATATACATATAAAAAAAGATATTTATATATATATATACATACAAAAAAAGATATATATATATATATATATACACATATAAAAAAAGATATATATGTATATGTATATATATAGAAAGAGAAAGAGAGCAAGAGAAATACAACAATTGACTATAACAGAGAGATTTAACAAATAATATAATTCCATTAACGAAAAAATTCCGAATAAGCGTTCTAACACGATTACATAGGGTAGCTAAACGTATAGTACATAGATATATCGGTCTGCTCGTCGTGACTCGATGAAAGTGGAAACGGTTTCAGGGTTAAAAGCCCTGCAGTATCTCGTAATCGGATTGTAAGCCGGGATAGGAGGATGCGGAAAAGTGTCCGTCGTCGTCCGATCAATTACCTCGAAGAGCGGACGCTTTATTGGTCGACCAATATATATATGTTACACGGAAAGAGTAGAAAAACACGGCAGTACTCTCGCGCGCTGTGTGATGAAGAAAAAGAAAAAGAAAAAAAAGTAGGATAAACAAAAAAGAAAAAAAGTAAGGAGGTGAAAGAGGAGAAAAAGGAGGATGTGGACGATGATGAAGAAGTAAGGGTGATTATCTCGAGTACGTTCTTTACCTCAGCGTAGTACGATCACCACTCACGATATATCGATCCTAAACTGCGAATCCTTTCATAAACATATGTACATCCACCCATCCGTTCGTTCGTTCAGCTCGTTCGTTCAGTTCAGCTCGTTCGTTCATTAAATACCGCAGCATCGCGGAATTAAAATATTGATCGAACGCCGTCGCGAGGGAGAATACGAATTGCGGTGGAGAGAAGAGAAACTCGATGGGTACGCTAGCAGACGAGCGAACGAAGAGAGAGAGAGAGAGAGAAAGGAGAGAGAGAAAAAAAAGTGATTGCGGTCCAGTCGAAAACACGAATGTCAGTGACTCCGTGAACGAACCTCGACGAACTTCCATCGAAATGCTCGAGGGACCTCGAAAGAGGAAAAGAGAGAAAGAGAGAGAGAGAGAGAGAGAGGCTTTACCTCTTTCGAAAGCTTTACCTCGCGCTTTAGGAATCTTCGAAACAAGCCATCCATCTCTCTTCTCCCACATCCCACAACCATTCTCGAGCGCCTATAGCCTCCCACGTGATAGACTAATTAAGTAGAATCGCTTAGATAAAAGCGTCGAACGAGGTGCAGCGAAAAACGTTCAATTAAAGAAGCGTGCCAGCGAGGTTAGTGTTCCTTTTCAAAAAGAAACTTGCTTCTCGTCATCTTTGAAGCTTTTTATTAAACGTCTTCGATGTTTATCCCTTCTCTCTCTCTCTCTCTCTCTCTCTTTCTCTCTAAAATTATATCTTTCTGGGATAAACCGAATTCATTTTTTTTATACCCTATACTATCTACGAGATAAACTTTAAGTTCGTTCAACCGTGACTGTTCATTTTGAACTTCCGATATGGATAATAATTTTTGAGTTTTAATATACGTCAAAGGTTACAGAAATTTTGCTTAAATTGTCCTTCTCCCATCCTTCTTATCTCTTCGCCTCCCTTCCTCTTTATCATACAATCTCACCCACCTACGATCATAACCTTTTCGTTTTTCTCATATTTAAAATACTTTTGCTCGAAAATCGATCGACATCATGATCTTCATCGAAAAGTTTCATTTATTTTCGTTTCAAATTCCAAACGTCATTTCATTCGCATTAATGATGTATTTGTCACACTCTCTCTTTCTCTCTCTTCCTTCCTTTTCTTCTCTTTCTTACTCTCCAACAGTATACAAAGACGATCTCTATAGATAACAAACGATAAGGTTGTTTAAGAATGAAAAAGAAAAAGAGAAAAATAAAAGAGAGAGAGAGAGAGAGAGAGAGCTAACGAGTTTGAGAGGCCTAGCACGATGGCACGTCACGAGGTCGCCCGTCGCCAAAAATAACTTCAAACCTGATTATTTTTATTCTTAAGCGCGATATTAGCGAGCTCGCTACGTGCTCGTTTTGCGTTAGAGTTTTATAAAGGATGAACGAGTGTTCTCGTAATCGTTAGAAAAAAAAAGAAATCTTTTCAATTTAGTTATTTAAGTGGCAATGATTGTGTCGAACGAATAAACATAGTAAGCTACTTTTAAGCTACTAATCTTTTTATTCGGGAATTTCTCTCTATTTTCTTCCTTTTCTGTTTTTTTTCTTTTTCTTTTATTTTCATCCACGCAACTCGAAAAAATGTAATGCGAAGATGTGTTAAAAGCCAATTCACTTACCTGGAGTTCTTCCTTACATTGACGTTCCTCTTCGAGACTCATCCGTTTCTCGTGTTTCTTATAGTAACGCCTCTTGGCGGCTTGTAAATTAAACCACGTGTACGAGAAAGACTTCACGAATGGTAGGAGGGCCTCTATGAATGGATGGAACTCATCCTGTAAACAGAGACAAACGCGTATTATTAATTTTGACATTGAATTTTTGAAGAAAAAACATCTTCGACGCTTGAGAAAAACGTTATAACCGTAATTCTTTCACTTACATGCGATTTAAACAAGATTTTACTCAAATTCTAATCGTTCATTTACAACTATCAAGCGTAATCTTATTAACGATTTTCGAGCATTAGTGTGAACGATTGCCTTGTAAATTAGTTTTCGATTACAAAATTATTAATAACGAGTCGCTAAAGAATCTGTGTATATGTATGTCTAATTTAGATAGAAAAAAGAAGAAAAAGGAATAAATTGTTTTGATTTACTATAGCACGTTTCATTATAAGGATGATTTAAAAGCAAACTTTTCGTATAAATTAATTTGTACTTTAGAAAATCTAACATACGTAAATATGTATATATAAATACGAAATCAGAAATATTGAATGAAACAAGATCTTTTTTTATACCTTTCCACAATTACATGTAACATGTATGTATGTATATATATAATGATCATCAATAAATGCGATGTATTACAAGAGGAAGGAACTTGAGCGAAAGTGAAAGATTATACCTAGTTCGAGTTCCGTCGCGAAATTCGAATTTCCCGCGCAGCGTTATCGATAGGAGTCAATAGCATTCGGATGTGTAAGCTTTTTAAAAATCGCGCGGCAAGTGTAACGAGATAATTAAGAAAAATGAATGAATGGAGAAAATTGAAAACGAAACCGATTGAAGAAAAAGATTAAGACGAAAGACATTAAAAAAAAAAAAGAGAGACGAAACTGGCGCAGAAAAAGATCAAGAGAAGGATGAGAATGAAGCGAATGAATAAAATTACAAAAATGAATATAACGGATGAATGAAACGATGTAAATAAACAGACGAAGAGAGACAGATGATGATTGAAGAGATTGAGAAAGAAATAAAGAAAAGATGAAGAAGATGAAGACAGTAAAGGAAAGGAAAGGAAAGGAAAGAAAGAAAAATAAAGATAAAGTAAGAAAGTGTACAAGAAAAGAAGAAAAGTGAAGCAACGACACCAACCATCGAGTATTCGCAAGCACCGCGACTGTTGTGGCACACTACCGTCTGTCTGTCCCTCCGCTCGTCCGGTTGTCAGAAGCACCGATTCTCGTAGTACCCGTGACGATACTCCTCGTCGCGATACTCCTCCGCCACCCTTTCGCAGATCGATCGTGGCCTCATCTGCACGCGCGAGCGTCGAACACTCGCGGCCGGAATAACGTGGGTTCCGTCTTTTTCTTCGTCGACACGACGTCGTCGACGGACGATGAACGAACGAACGAACGAACGAAAGATCGAATAAGAACTTGTTATATTATGTAGAAATATTACGTGTGATAGAGACACCAAAATGCGTGAATTAAGAAACAAATCAAAATAATAATAATAATAACAACAAAAATAATATGATATAAAACAACACACACAATTACGTATACAAATGTGTATATACGTATATAAATGTATGTATTTTTCTTTATCTCTCGATTCCTAATAACGTCGTTGTCCTGCTTTAGTCCTTCTTTTGAGTAACGAAATCAAGGACATTTCCGATGATATGTATTTAAGTACATATGTCAATGGACGAGTAATATTTTTTAAACGACTCCTTGATTTCTTCTACAAATCAAAAAGAGAATCGTTTCGTCTATTGTTCACGTTGCTTTGTCACCGGTTAAACGGCAGAATGCTCGTGCGGTCGAGCCTTTAAGAAGCTCGAATCGAGAGCAAAACGATGTTTGCACGCATGCGGGATCTCTCTCTCTCTCTCTCTCTCTCACACGTTATTCGTCGACGTATCTCACATGGGAGAGAGAGAGAGAGAGAGAGAGAGAGAGAGAGAGAGAGAGAGAGAGATGGAAAGAGAGTGACTATGTACGAAGTCGTTATTTTCAGACAGCAACGAAAATCAAAAACATTAAAGAACTTTGTGACGACGATGCGACGTCGTAAGGAAACTTCTTCTAAATTACCTAAAGCTCAGTCTTACTACTTTCTTTCTTTATCATACTTCTTATGAAACATCATTTTGGGTGAGATGTTCGATCGCGATAAAATCATTGACCTTCAATAAAATCAAAAATTTGTAATGAAATTGACGTGACAAAAAGAAGTGATCTTGTCGATGAGATAATAAATATTAAAAGATAAAAAAGAAAAATAAGAAGAAAAGACAGCAGTAAAGAAATAAAGAAAGAAAATCCGGGTGTTGCGTTGGGCACCGAATTACACCGAGTCCGAAGGTCACTCGCACTCTCGATGATCCTCTTCTGTCTTTCCTCTCTCTCTCTCTCTCTCTCTCTCTCTCTCTCTTTCTTCTCTTACGTTAGCCTATCCTTTCTTGCCGCACGCGCACATTAAGATATTCCACGAGAGAGAGAGAGAGAGAGAATGAGAGAGAATGAGAGAGAGAGAGAGAGAAACAGAGAGAAATATAGTAGCAAAGGTTCAAAAACGATTTCGTGCCACGAATTTCGTCGACGTTCTCTCTCTCTCTCTCTCTCTCTCTCTCTTTCTCAATCTTTTTTAGATCGCTCGGTGAGTCGACAAAGTGGACGATTAACCCCGTTCTTCTTATGCACCTGTGTAGCACGTAAATATCGATCGATCGACTCAAATTCTACGTACATACGTACATACGCACATATATATACATATGTGTATATATATATATATATATATATATATATATATATACACACATATATATGTATACGTACGAGAGAGAAAGAGAGAGAGAGAGAGAAAGAGTAGCAATAAAAAAGCGAAGAAGAAAAAAAGAAAAAGAAAATAGAAAAAGTACTACGCGTACAAATCGAAATGATACCGCGAGACGACGCGTTTACGAAAATACGAGGACGGAGCGCGAGTACGACGTCGGTCGTCGCGACGACACTGAGACGCCGGCCGTCGAGACGCGCGTATCTGCTGGTGGACGCGCGCGGGACGCGCCGGAGGCACCGCGCGCGCCGGCCAGGTACGGCACCCCAAACGTTTATTAATAGACTCTGTCCTAGCTTACTAGATTTGCCCTCGAACCGACGCGTTTCACGCCTCCCTCTCGAGTTCTCGCTCCCCACCATACTCTACACCCTTCCCCCTTCCTCCATCCTCCCTCCTCACCACAATTCTTCTCCACCTCTTCCTTTTTAGTCTCTCTCTTACTCTCTCTTTCTCTCTTATTCCTACTTCTTATTATTTCTATTGCATCTAGTTATGTTATTCTTTTTCTTTTCTTCTTCCTTCATTTTGCTTTTATTTCAATATCATGACATATACATATATATGTATGTATCTATAATATTAGTTCCTTGTATCTATAATATTAATCCCTTGTACACAAAAACATCTTTCAGTGTGTTTTCTATGAAAGATTTGAATGTAATAGAGCATGTTGAAAGGAACATAACGAGCGTCTTGCAAATATTATATCGAATATACGTAAATTAATCAAATATATATGTACGTATGTGTGTATGTATATATGTGTATTTGAAAAATAAAAATAAAATAAGTCTTATAATTTAATGTACACAATAATATATAGATGTTATATCTCTATTGCGAGGAAAATATGATATTGTAAATGTAAAAATTGAAGAAATTTTTTATTTGACAAGTATTTTTATTAATTAATGATAAGTATTCTGTAAAATAAATGATATTAACATTTTGGTCACTATGAATAATAAAATGTCAATGTTGTGTCTGGTTGCGTACTGACATTTTATTATAAATACTGACCATTTATTTAAAATATTGATTAAATGTTTAAAAATACTGATCCAATAAATAGCAGTGAATTTTGTAGATTAAAATGTATTGAATCTTCCTTATATGTATTTTACATATGTACGTATGTAATCTTATATAAATATTCTAATAATACTGTATTATGTAATTAAAATGTTTTAAGTAAATATTGTATTAATTATTATCTTGAAATTATAGTTATTATTATTATTTAGATACTTATTATCATTTAGATTCATTTTAATATTCATTTTGACTGATGCATATTTCCTTTAATCATTTTAATGTACTACCTAAGTTATTGTTAGCGTATACATTTTATGCATAGACATATAACAATTTTGTAATACTCATCGATCTCGAGAAATTCTTTAATCTACGTATTGTGCCAACATAATTATTGTAATTTTTGATTTCGACACTGTTTGATATTCTTTGAGGGACTCGTTCCAGAATAAATAAACTCGCGTCGGGTATTCTAGCTCTCCCTTTAATTCATTTTCTTTCTCTCTCTCTCTCTCTCTCTCTCTCTCTCTCTCTCTCTCTCTCTCTCTCTCTCTCTCTCTTTCGAACGGTTAGGATCATTTCAACTTTCATTGAACCTCGATCGACATCAATCGAATAAACATTTGAATGAACGTAAAATTATTACTATCGAACGGCTACATCTTAATAAAAATATTTTCAGCTTCAAGTTGTTCCAAATATACAGAGTGTGAATCTTATTTATTAACCCTTAAAAACTAGCAGAAAAAAGATCATGTTCATGGGTGAAATTTCGTCTCAGTACATATATTACTTTTTATAAAGAAGCAAAATTGATGAAATTAAAAAAGAAGTCTATTTTATTATCATATACTAGGTGAAAATTATCAAGAAAATTATAGATGTTGTAAAACGACATAGTTATAATTACGACAAATAAATTTATTAAATTTTGCGAATTTCATTATACAGAGTGGCCACTACAAGTCGTGTTTGTAAAAGTTATTTTTGTTATATATCATTCATTCTTTCAGTCGCCATCATATATATTTCTCGTCTTGTTGGAATAAAGCTTCTTCACTCGCATGATAAATCTCTAGGGGTAAAATTCCTCGTCTTTTTGAGATAAAGCTTTTTCAATCGCACGATAAATTCCTAATGGTTAAAATTTTTATTCTCCCTCATAATTAATATTCCTCTCTTAATTATAAAAATAAATAAATAAATAAGTAAAATGGATCACCCTGCGAAAAAAGAAAAAAAATATTTTTCTGCGACTTGACATTCGTTTTTGAACAACCACGTTCGGCGAGGAGATCGTCTCTTAACGAGAAAATCCCAAAGGTTAAGTCACTGAAGCGTGGTGACGATTTAGAATGACATCGAAGAAGGTATAGGGAAGAGCCTACGAGAAAATTCATTCTCAACACGTTCGAATTCCCACGATAAAGGATTTACTCATTTCTACTACTATGTAATACTACGAGCTAACAATGTTGAAATTTTTACAACAGGGAAAGAATTAGAAAAAGAAAAAAAAAAGTACGACAGCAAGATGAAGACGGCACGTAATGATCGATCGATGATAGACCTATCCTAAGTTTAACTAACGCTAACGACGAAGGACGAGTGATTTTCTTCCGATTGAGAACGTAAAGAAAGAAACGATAGATAAAGATAGCAATAGAGATAGAGAGAGAGAGAGAGAGAGAGAGAGAGAGAGAGAGAGAGAGAGAGGAAAGGCAAAAGGGGGCCAAGAAAAAAGAAGGACAAGAAAAACCATTCGCATTGTTACTATCAAACAAAGCGTCTCACGGCGCCACGGTACTCTCTCTCTCTCTCTCTCTCTCTCCTCTCTCTTTCTATCTTTCACCCTCAGACTATATTAAAAAGCAACGTAAAAAAGACAATGTAGGTACTTTTGCCGGGTAGTCTACTGCTCGGCCCTTTCCTTCCATGCAACGACACGTCTCCTTCAATCTGGAGAATTACTACGACAGAACGTCACGCTTTCGTGAAATAATAGCTTCGAATATTCTTGCATTTAAAGAGTAAGAGAGAGAGAGAGAGAGAGAGAGAAGGAGAAAAATATTGAGTACGAAAACGAAAGAAAGAAAACTCTTTCGAGTAAAAATAATCCATAGAGAATTCGCGAGATAGCCAATGAGAGAGAAAGAGTGGAGGACAAATTTTTGTTTCGTCTAGTCTCAAATAGTCTTGGAGCCGGACATGGTCCAACGAAATCAAAGAAATGGATGACACGTGGAATGAAGAGTAAGACATTTGCTTTCGAGCATAAGAAGAAACTAAGCGAAGAAGAGGAGAATGAGGAGGAGAAGAAGAAGACAAAAGACAGAAGACGGAAAAAGACGGAAAAAGACGGAAGAAGTCAGAAGACAGAAGAAGATGAAGAGAAGTAAAAGAGATGAAGCTGCCGGAGAAGGATGAAAGAAAGAAAGAAAGATGGGAGGCGACCACGCGGCTGCTGCTACTGAAGTCGATCGATAGCCAAACTCCTCTTCGTCTGGCGGGACATAACATAGCACGAAGCGTACGAACTAAGCGTAGATGCGGAAGAACGTGGACTATACATGCTTACAAAGGTGAAACAAAAAGGAAAGAAAGAGAGGAAATACATCGCGATTCAACCAACGACCTTCTTATCGGTACTCTCCTCGAGAGATGCACTCCCTATGTCTTACCACCCCTTTTCCTCCTACCCTACCTTCTCTTACACTCTACTGTTCTCTTTGCCGTCGCCTCTTCTCGTTACGTTCGATTTTTATACCCTACGAAATACACTTTCGACCTTGACTCGACGACTTATTATGTATCGATGCCTTTCTTCTTAACAAAACCAAAAAGAGGATGAAAGAAAAATGAAAGGAGAGAAGTGTGTGTGTGAATAATAAATTAAAAAGAAATGATGGATTAAGAATACTTCCAATGCAATCAATTTTTCAATCATTTTCAAGCCATCAACTTCATGTCAAACACGTGAAGCATTCCGTCCAAACGATCAGACCAGAGATAATTACGTTTCACGTTCTCGAACCTCGGCAAACTCCTCCCCCTCTCCGAAAACTTCAAAATACGCATCACCCCAAAAATAAATGTCCCGTACAAGACGCTAACGACCATCCTAAGTTTGCCGAAAGACGAGAAAGCAAATATTATCGGTTGTACGACGAAAATTTCGTATTGTTGATAACATTTTTGAATTACGCTTTAAAATTATTTTGCGTACATGTAGAATATCTATGTGTGTTATTATTTCGCGCAGTTTTTAAATCCTATTCTTACAGCTCTTCGTGATAATATTTTATATCGCGGGAAACAGCTGACGAGTTTGTCGGAACCTCGAACTACTTCGATCGAAAGACGACGACCGCTACACGAAACGATTGAACGTGTTCTCTAACGTCTACCAACTTATGTTTCTATCTATATATAATAGTATATAGATAAGTTACGTGTTTATTCGATGTACCGTGCATTGGATAAAAAATATATTATGATTACGATTATTATTAAGTTGGATGGATATATATATATATATATATATATACACATAACATCGTAATAGTAATAATATGTATATTATATCATTTTAGTAACAATATGTTTGCAAGAAAATAATTATAAAAAATACTATGATCACGAAATTTCGATTTAAAATGAAACCAGCGATAATATATATATATATATATTTAACACATATTTCTATTGTAGTTTTAGATTTAGATTCTATTGTAATTTATATTTAAACATTATTACCATCATTAATTCATGGCTGTGTTTTTAGCGAAACAATTTGTATTCTCTAAAACGTTTGATAAATTTTTAGAAAGACAAATGATATATCAGGTCTTGTTGAAACGAAATGAATGAAATCAATGAGCTCAAGTCCGCCTATTCGCTTAAAAAATGATCGATATTCTCATATTTAAGTTTCATAATGAAAACGATTCGAAGCTAGTAAAAATCCTGAATACTTTCAAAGTAATACGATAACAAGGATGATTACGTAATATCCCGATTGGTTGCGGCAAAGATGCGCACTTTCGAGAATTACATTTTCAGCTTCTTTACCATTCCTAAAATGAACGAACAAAAGGGAAATGATCGGACCTAACAAAATAATGAAAATAATGGCGATAATGTAAACAACAATAAGATCAACGACAACAATAAAATCAAGAAAAAAAATTTAATCGAAAAACATTATAAATCATAATGGAAAAAGTCAATTTTTCAAAACAAATCTAAAATACGTATACATATATATCTATAATACATATAAACTCTAATAAAAATTTGTTAAATAACGTCAAATGATTCTTTATAACGTCAAACGAAATCCATTTGTCAAGATATTGATATAATATGGTTCAGAATCGTTAGACAAGTACAAGAGCACAAGGATCGACGATGGTCGAGCAAGACGTTAGTAACGCTCGTGATTCGCACGTGTTCGTAACGACGAAGGCCGCGTTAGGGAATAATCATCGATACAGACTGTTATGAGATTGCAACGAGTGTTCAAATATTCTAATTCGTTACAATAATAATAATAAAAATAACAATAAAAATAATAATGATAATAATAATAACCAACAATAATAACAAAAATAATAGATATATAGAAACGTTGAAGCGAGATATAAGATACGAGAATGCATCAAGAGAGAAGGATAAACAAAAAAAAGGAATAAAAGATAAAAAAAGAAAAAAAACTAGAGATAAACAAACGAAACAAAATAATTGAACGAAATATGCACCTGTCCTACGGAAGGGGCCTGCAGGTAAGTCGAGACATCCGGTTCCACCATGCAGCTCCTCAGGGTATCCGGGATGAACATGAGTAGATGGGACGACGGTGGCGGTCCAGGGTGAAGCCGGTTAACAGCTTCTGGTTGAAGGAAGTCAGCGAGGATAGTGGGTTCCTGCTGACGGCGCTCGTAATAGTTCTCGGCGAGTAACGTCGTGGCCGTCGCGACGCCGCGGCGAAAGCCGCCGCGTGGACGCGGACCGCTAACGCGGAACGCGACAACTGACAGAAGCGGCCTACGCGAGAACGGTGGGTAAACGGTGCGAAAAACGAACGGCGACGACACTACGTGTTGTATTTTTCGACAACGATCGACAAAGTGTTGTCCTGTTCAAGATCAAGAAGAATAAAAGGACACCAAGAGTGTTAAAGATTTCACGACAACAACGTCTCTTCGTCGTTGCCTTATTCTTCTTCTTCTTTTTCTCCTTCTCGTCCTCCTCCACCACCTTCAACTCTTTCTCCTTCTCTTCCTCTTCTTCTTCTTCTTTCTCGTCGTCAACGATGACGACGAAGATCTTGTCTCTTAGAACGATCAGACCCGACGACTGTAGTAATCTCCTGGCGAATGCACTGTCGTCTACGTTGTTGTTATTATTATTACCGTTATTCCGTTTATTATTCTTCTCGCCAATGTTCTCGTTTTTATTCTGATAAGTGATAGCAGTCTCGTTTAGGGTGATGCTGCGTTCCTCGTTGTTATACTCGTCCTCGTCGTTGCTGAACCGTCGGTTGTCGGGTGGTGGTGGGACACCGCACCCAGGCACACGCATCCTATCTAACGCGAGCCACAACTCCTAACTCTCGACTTAGGCCCTCTCTCTGTTTTCTCGTGCCGCACGCAAGAGTCTTTCTCCCTTTCTCTTTCTCTTTCTCCGTTCGTTTCTCTATCTATCTCTATGTACCTCTCTCTCTCTCCCTTTCTCTATTTCCCCACCCCACCCCTCTCGTCTCTCCCACTACCCTTCTCCTCCGCCAAGTAACCCTTACATGCGCGAATCTCTCTTTCTCTTTCCCTGCTTCCCTCCCACCCTAGCCAGCCCTTACTCTATCTATTTATCTCTCTCTTTCTCTCTCTCTCTCTCTTTCCCTCCCTCCCTCCCTCTCTCTCTCTCTCTCTCTCTCTCTCTCTCTCTCTCTCTGTCTCCTTGCTCGTACTCTCGAACAACCTCTGACTCGATGGCAGCGACGATGACGACTCTTCTTTTTCCTCTCGGTTCCTCGCTTCCCGTTCCCGATCGGGAGACGCCAGGACCCAGACTACGCCGACTCCGAGCCACGGCCGCTGCGTCGGCGTCGGCGTAAAAAGCACGCGGCGTCGCGCAAGCTCGACGCTGCCGCCGCCGTCATCACCGCCACCACCACCACCACCACCACCGTCGTTGTCTTCGTCGTGTCGTCGTCGCCGTCGCCGTCGACTCCGCCGTTATATCGTTGCTTTGTCGTCGATGAATGAGAGAGAAAGATAATAGAGATATAGAAGGGATGAAGAAAAATATATGTATATGTATATGTACGTACGTGTGTATAAAAGAGAGAAAGAGAGAGAGAGAGAGAGAGAGAGATATCGGTCGCACGAAAAGCTTCTCCGCGCTAATCGCTTGCAAGAATTCTTCTTTCTTGTTTTATCCTCATGTGCTCTCTCTCTCTCTCTCTCTCTCTCTCTCTCTCTCTCACCGAACAGTCAACGTGACTCTGCTCACCGTTCCTCCGTGTATTTTTGGGCTTTCTCGGACGCAGCACCGTTAAGAATTAAACTCTAGTCGACTTCGAAAGGATCAAGTTTAAAATGAATGATTTAGGGACAACGATTCACTTCGAAATTGTCATATTTTATATCCGTTTCATTTTATATATATATATATATATATATATATATATATATATATATATATATATATAAATATATATATATATCCTCTTCCTTTCTATTTCTTTACGATTGTTTTTTTTACTTTTTTAATTCTGTTACTATCCATTTTCAACTCTCACGAATGAGAACTACCTTTCCCGATTGTTTAACTATCATTTCGCAGGTAATTATTAGAGTTCGAGTTAATCGTTATAAAGTATTTGAGTTTTCCTATGAGTTCCTACTTCCATAGAATATCTATGGATATGTATATATATGTATCTATTTATTTATTTATTTGCGCAATATCCACAAGTTTTGTATCTAACACGGAAAACGTTCGTCAAAATTTGTTTCGATAAAATAAAATTTATGAAACTCTAGTTGTGTGTGTGTGTGTGTAAAAGCTTTTACACATTTACGATAACTCGGGTTTTTTTCGTTATTTCTTCGATTTCACGTCAGCGAGAAATGATTTCGGAGGACAACATTTTTTCCGTACAATATGATAACGATAATGGTAGTAATAATAATAAATAGAATATATTAAAGATAAATAGCAATAATAATCACGATCATCATCATCATAAGTATAATAATCTTTCATTGATGAATTTTCGTACGTAAAAGTTCCCTCTTGAAATCCTTCACAGTAATGAAACGAAATAATATCTTTAACGTTTCAACCGTTATCCACTTACCCTTCCTACAAATTCAAAAATGTCCACTGGACGCGCGCTCCATTATAAATTAGCTTCTAGCGTATGCGAGACGTTCGGCATAGTCTTTAGAAAATACACGAGATTGACAAGAGTAGCTTTCTCGCGTTGCAAATACGCGACCTGTACGACAGTTATACCGTCGCGTTTAAAAGAGAGTAAGAGAGAGAGAGAGAGAGAGAGAGAGAGAGAGAGAGAGAATGAAAGAAAGAAAACGCGCGAACGTTTCGTTATCGTGTCGGGACAGTTCGTGTTCAGAAAACTCGCGACTCGAAACTGACTGAAGGCAACGCCTGATTGGCCGCGACTGCCTGTATCGGACAGAACACCCTTCCACTATGAAACGAAGAGTCGCCGCGAACGTGATGGATTCCAGCCTTCAAAAAAGATGCCTTTGGTCGACGTGTTGCCATCGCAAAGGCGTCGAAAGCACGAGCTATAAAACTTAATAACCGATGGCTCTTTTTTTTTATCAATTTACACCATTTATTGTTATTTACATTATTCGTTTAAATCTTACGAATTACTTGAATGGTCGAAAATTGAAAAAGAGAAGAAAAAAATGATAAAGATGACAATAGGGAACAAAGTTAGAGACGGAAGAATAAGCGTTGCGCACTCGTACGAGGGAAATAATTTGGAATATTTGGTTTAATTGTGCGTGATTATTGCGAGATAATGAGAATCAAAACAAAACAAAAAATACAAATCTTTTCGTGTTTCTTCTTTTTTCTCCTTAATTTTTTTTGTTGTTTGTTATCTCATTTTTTGTTTTTTTTTCTTCTTTTTGTTGAAAAATATCATCCCCTTTCTCTCAAATATCCACGCTTCGGATCAACGCGCAATAAATTCTATACTAACAATTAAATAATATACATATACGTGTTGTGAATTGGTGAAAAATATACTTTGTTATATATCTTTTTTGATTTTTTTAAACCCAATGACGTCGAAAATGTAAGTGCAAAATTTCATGTTAAAAACGAAGAGGCGGCGGCAAAGGCGACGACGACGATGACTGGATTTAAAATAAGAAATGCAGAGGAAATACATAATACGATTAATAGTAAAGAGGATAATATGAATATCCCTTATTGCGTTAAATCTTATTTACGCGATATCAAGATTAAAGAATTATTTTCCGTAATTGTTAATTACATTAAATACAATTAATAATTCTTATTAACTCTTTAGCATTTACCGCGACGTTATTAGGATAATTATAATTAATTACAGTTCCTTCCTCCTATTATACTAAATAGTGTTTGGCAGTTCTTCGACGCATTACAATATAATTATCTGTGGACGTTAATTTTATTGATATTAAATATACTAACGTTTCAACACACGTAGTTTTTCAGGATCGTGCGTCAGATGAACCCGCTCGCAAATATTATATATCTTTCCATTATTTAGTGCAATTTTAATTCTAGCTATCCTTATAATAGCTCCTTCGTCCTTAGACAATTACGATACTTAACAGTATAAAATTACAAGTAGTGTACAGAAAGTTTTATATTAACTAACACGATTATCTATCTTCATACTTCTGAGAGAAGATCAGAAGATAGTTGTAAATGTTAATTGATGTGTCTATGTTCTATGAATACTTTCCTATTAATGTATTGTAAAAAATAAACAAGTAGACAATATAATATCCATAAATTTGAAGAAAAACCAGTCTAAGAATCTTTGCAACTTTATTACTTTTCAAATAATGTATCTCGTTTTTTCCTTTTCACTTTTTAAATTGTTTTTCTTTTTTTTTTGCATGAATATCTTTATCCCAAATCCTCTCTTAATTTCTTTTGTTATGATAACTAATCAAAATTCTTTAATACTTACACTTACTCTTATATCAGACTTATCGTTTATATTCCAAATAACTTCGATCTGATAAAATTTAGTTTATGAAATTGAACCAAAGGTTAAGATATTTCTGATGGATAAGGGACCATCTTGAGTAAATTATTATAACATTCATGATCTTTACTAACATTAGTATTCGAAAAAATTTTAATTGCTTCCTTCAATGGCCTTTCATTTATAGACATTTATATTTATCGCTCTTCCAATAACAACCCATACTCCACAAATTAGAACTGAAAATAAAATTATATTAAAGAGAATTAATAGCATTAAATATGAATAGAAATTCTATATTATATGAATATTAATATAGATTAATATTAATATTATATTAATCATTCTTATACAGATAATATTTCTATACTAACCCTCTTTAAAAATTCTTCCGCACATATACGAGCTCTAGCATTCATAGATAGTTTCATTTCACTGATTTCTCTATCGATTTCCTCCATAAAATGAATCACAAAATCTACTATCTTATGTTTATACATTTGTTCTACATGGATGTTTGTGATAAGGAAACTAATATCATAACCCTGTTAAAGAAATAAAAAAATTATTTTCAATAAAATATAATAAATCGATATTGTCATTATTATATATCTACCTCTATAGGTTTCCTCCTGAGTATCATAAAGTGTTCTGCTCTCATAGTCATAAATCTTGTGAAGTTATGACATAGAATCTTCTCAAGATCGTCTGCCTGTTTAACAGCAATACTTATTCTCATACTATTTATACTTGATTCTATTAATACTTTTTCCTTATCATTTCTGCTAATCAAAATAGGTGTTAACAAAAGTTCTTTGCTTGCTCTAACTTCTACTTCTGGCTTATTGTGCTTTTCTACTATTTGGGAAGAAAAGTTTTCAAGACACATCGCAGCTGTAAGAGTACGTCTTACTGCCATAAGATAAGGTTTCAATGTTCCAGACTGTAACATAAACATACAAGTTTGTTCAATAAAGAGAATCAATAATTTCATGTAAAGATTTATCCATTAATTACAGTTTCTTCTTCATTATGGTACATATCAAATTTTCTTTATAACTAATGCATATATAGAAAAAAATTTCATCCTATATAATATTAATATACGATAGAATAAAGATATCACAAATAAGAGATAGTAAAGCAACTACATCCTGTCTTATTGATAAAGTACATCCTTCTTTTAGATATATTGCAGTATATTTCGTATCAGGAAATTTAAAGAAACTGCTTACCATTATTACAAAAGGATAACAAACTTTTTATACTCTTTGTTTGTATCCTTAAGGTTTTTTTTATTATCTTCTCCTTTTACCAAAAATATATGGTAACACGTGAAAAATGACACATTACGTTCCTTACATATCACAGGGTTGGGTTCAGCCGGTTTGATCTTACGATTTGGGTGTGTTTTCAACACATCAATTTGGACGTACTGTGCTACTCAAGAAGTGTACTCCTATTGGCCGATTTATTTCTGGACGATTTTATCTAGGTCGATATGAATTTATTCAATTTATTAAATTTTTATAATAAATTTATTTACAACAATGAATACCAAGTATAATGTGATTATTAATTAATAATGGAGACTTCTATATTTATAAAAAGATTCTAATTAATTATTATCTCAATGTAATTATTATATGAACGAGGAGAATTATATTACATGACCGACATCATCATGCCGCTATATTTGAAATTTAATATATACGAAATATTTTAATACAAGATAGTTTCGTTCATTTCCTTGTTTTTTATATTCATAAAATAAACAACTAAAGTTTTGTTAGTATATTACATTATATTAAAAAAATTATACTTACAATTAGAAATACAATATTCATGTATCAAATGCTACAAATTTTAATTTGGCACATAATAGAAGATAAAAAATGGTATATAAATTATTATAAATATAGTAAGAATATATAGTTTCCTAATACATTAATAAATATAACGAACAAGATTATAAGGCACAGTCTTATTTGAATTAGTATCATCATAGATCAGTATTTTAAGTATTATATAAATATTAATATTATTGCAATATAGTATTAATACTATTATTATGAAATGTGTTCTGAAATAACTTGTACTACATCGTACATTATTTCATACATAATAACAAGAAGTATAGTTACGCTTACGTATAGTTTTATCTTTACTTATGTCATATAAATATCTCACTACCTGATAATTGAAGACATAAATCTATCAAATTTAAAAGCACTACACGATTAAATGATTCAATTATATTCTTTGATCCGGTTCTTGGCAATAATCATAAATCGGTATTTCAGGTGGTTCTTCTACTACTAACTTTGGTGCACAGCTTCTTGTAATACAAACAATACATAATGTTATAGCAAATGCAGCTGCTACGTGCCAAGAGAATGCCAAAGCAACTCTAGCTGGTAAGAGAGGTTCCACACGGTACATACGAACCATGTGCGATATCCATCCACCATGTAAAAGAGTCGTACAAGCCCTTAAAAGTTTGATTTCTGGCCACACAAGTTCTAAGGTAATAGCAAAAGATGTCGTCCATACGATACCTGCTAAGATTATATTAATGGCTGAACTTTCATCAACGTTTGCCCAAATGAAAAGAAATCCTTCCACAAAAAAACTTTGTGCTAAAGCCATTTTAACTAAACCATCACTGACATTATGAGGAAAATAAAAATTTAGAACATCGACCAGACCAGAAAATGCAAAGAAGAGATACATTGTCGCGTGTACGACCTTATGAGAAACTACTCCAACATCTGATAAACCACTTGTTAAAGTACCAGACAAACCTATAGCAGTTGCTATTAACTTAAGACTACCTTCTATCGGATGATTTGTAAATACTCTTTTACATTTTTTCCAAAATTTAAGACCCTTTGTCATTGATTCATTCTCTTTTGGTCTTAATGAGATCCAGAACTTGGCATATTCATAGCACCACTTTATTCCAAATCCATAAAAAATACTACCAGTCAGAACATAGGGCAAACAACTTTCCATAGTGTACATGTCGAAGCACGTTTATGTTCGCAATAACGTATATATTCGTTATTTCTGGAATATAAACAGATATACTACAGACAAAAAATCAATACGATTATATATTTTAACATTTAAATGTTGTCTTTGTTACCGTGATTTTAAAGTAATACTTTCTTGTAATTAAATTCTATCTTCTTCAAACCATGTTGTATGATGAAGAAAGGAAAAAAGACTTTTCGTTTCACACCAAGACGTATGTACTTATAGAAAACTCTTTACAAGATTTATTTTGATTGTAATAAACGTTAGAAAAGTTTTTTACAAAACTAATGATAAATATATACAAAATGCCTTACAAGGCGAAGTGACGTCAATGTCACGATGATGAACCCACGCAAGAAATAGAATGTAATTTTTTTCAAATCTACGTTACCGACACCACCAAAAATAAATATGATAATATATTTCTATAAAAGATCCAATTTAATAATATCCATATTAGCATGTAATCAGATTTGAATCTTAATTTAATTAAAAATAAAAAATACATTCCTAATTCTAACAGCATCATAAAACACGTCGATAACGTTGCGTGCGACACGATATGATAAGACACATTTTTATCATCTGTTTTCTAATTTTTGAAAATCTATATCATCGACAGATAATTTGTTCTTATAAAAGATGACACTACTAGCATATTCACAGAAACGTGATATCCATTTATTTTAAATTAATTTGTATGATTAAAATTAACTGTAATCATACTCATAATTAACTTGTAATCAACCCAAAATAATTAGACACACACACATCTTTATAAGTAAGAAAGTGAAAACCCGAACAATAAAATGTATAACGTAACAAAAAACATTTCTATTAATTTTAATAAAAAAAGAGAAATAAACCATAATACAACTAATTTAAACAATGAAATGTTTTTAAATTATCCACATACATATCAGTGCATCGAATTTAACAACAAAGAAGATATTTCAATACTGTATCAAATATATTTTCTTAATATATAAAATTCGATATCGACATCCTTTCAAAAATTAAACACAACATTTTCAATATATGTGAATGATTCTACTCAGGATTCGGATAGAGCTTTTTCATAAATGTACGTCTCGATTATCATTATGTAAATTGACTCGATATTATAGTGTGTACTTACCTTGCGCGGTACACATGGGTTATGCCACGTTTGATCTTTTGAAGTGTGTGCGCATATGTGTGTTTCTATATAAATAGAAATTCTGCACTGTTGATGATGGTAGTATATGAGAAGAGATTAGTATGAAGAAAATCTATAAAATGCTACGTAATTAACGTGCTATTAATTCAACCATTTAAATCAGTAATTTATATTCATTCATTTGATTAATTTTAGAATAATTTTTCCGAACAGATGCTTGACTTTCAACGTTATTCGTATTAACGCGAAAAAATAAATAAATATAAATATAAAGATATATATATATATATATATATATATATATATATATATGTAGATATATGTTTAAAATTATGTAACAAAGTAGAACGTTGTATGAATTGTATGATAACGATCATTGTTATGATTCTACCTCATATCACACGATCTATCAGATTAGAATATTTCACTGTATTAACACCCCACATACACTTAGTTTAATTCTTTTGTTATTTCTCTTGTAACGAGGATTACATACTGTGTATATACATATCTATGCCAAGCAACATATATATATATATATATATATTTATATGTGTGTGTATATTTACTTAGTTATTCACCCACATATATAATGTGATGTAGTACACACAGTATATATACACACACACGCACACACACATATGATATACGTATACATATACGTATGTGCTTGGTCATAGATTTTAGTATTGCAATAGAGACTAATACATGGATTATTGCAAGAGGTTCGATCACATCTGTCATATACAATGCATTATTATTCCATTTCTATACTATATTTCCCTTGGTCCGATTTCTGCGTCGGACATGATCAAGTACGTTGATACACGTCGGCAAGTAATCCCGCAATAGGATTATCTTCGACGATGGTCGACAAATGAGAAAATAAGTAGATTTCCTAGCTATGGATAAATAATATGCTATTAATAGCGATCGTTGAATGACCACAAAAACAAACCACGCAAACTTATAATTTTAATTTTTTAAAAATTTCATTCTATGTCTTCAACCATAGACTCAACCTTCGAGACACAATTATTGAGTTGAAATAAATTATAGTTCGAATCCTGCTTGATCCTTTGTTTTCTGTATCACCTATTCTAAACGCCGAAAAATAACATAACGAAGTATTCAATTGCAAGAGGCATTCGATCTTTTATAGAAAATATTATACACATATATGTACGCATTAAGAGAAGTTTTTTCATATTTATCTATTTTCTACATAATAATTGTATATTATACAATAATTATTTATTTGTTAAATATGATCATTAAATGTCCACTTACATATAATTTATACTAAGCTGACCAATATATAATGTGGTAATGATTAAAATGATATTTTAATAAACAATACGCACTTTTTTTAGTTGAAAATTCTAGCACTACTTATTGGTCAATCAAATATTACACTATTATTAAATGATAAAAAAAAATATTAGTTTTATTTGTTCAGATATAAAATATTGAATTTTCGGACATTATTTATTAGCTAATCTAATATTATATTCTTTAAAAATATTAGTAAAAAATATTATAATATTTTTTATTTAAATATAAAATACTAAACAGTCCGATATTACTTATTGATCAACCTAATATATAAAACTTTCTCGCTATTTTACAGATCTGTAAAATATATAGTATATACATATATCTATGTATATATTTTTTCTCGAAGTAACTGGAAAGAGGTATATCTCACCAATAGTACTTGTTAGCCACTCCTCGATATTATATTATTAAAAAAGATATAAGTAAACAATATTATAGTATTCTTTATTTATATATAAAATATTAAACAGTACGACATTAATTATTGATCAATCCAATACATTTATTTTTCCTGAAATTTTCTCGAAAAAAATTGATATGATAAAGAGATGCATAAGCCAAAGGAGCGTGCAACGTAAGTATATGTTTTTTCCATTTTCATTTGGGCGGGTCGGTGAAAAACAGGAGGAAATATCGATGACGATGATGACGACGATGACGACGACAACCTCACCGACGACAACGACACAACGATGAAGAAGCAGAAAGAGAAAGAGAAAAGGGACGGTAGGATCGGGGGTGCAATTCATATTTGTCAGTAGGCAGCAGCGGAATTGCACCTTTAATCAAGATTTCTACCAATTTGCGAGCGCCGACGGCGCGAAGACAAAGCCTATTGTTGCCGTAACTGGTTGGGGCTTCGAGTATTCCAACGCAACGACGAAAGAGAGAGAGAGAGAGAGAGAGAGAAAGAGAAAGACCGATGCGTATGTATACCGGGTGTACTTTGCAATCGGTATACACGACATAAAAAAGAAAGAACAGCTTAAAAAAGCTTTAGACTTATTAGAAAAATTGAGGATATCAAAAAAGAAAATGTATTACTTGATATTTGTTCAGAACATGAATTAGATTAAAGAATAACGAATAGAAAACATTAAACGAAAAATGGATATAATGATTATCCAGCAAAGTTCAGTGAATTATCTCGGAAGATAAACATAAAAAAAAAGAAAGAGATAAAGAACGTGTGAGATAGATAGTTAAATAGATAGATAGATTGAAAGAGAGAGAGAGAGAGAGAGAGAGAGAGAGAGAGAGAGAGAGAGAGAGAGAGAGAGACAACGAGGAATAGAATAGCATAAGGTAAAGAATTGAATGAAAAGAAAGGAAAGGAGGAAGGTACATACATTGAAGGTACACCCGTTATCCGAAAATATACGTGTGTCTTCGATCGTCTCTGTCGGGTCCGAGTGAGTACGCAAAGAGAGAAGAGGACTCTGAAGCGGAGGCTGACGCTCAGGGACTGCCAAGCTAGTCGCTTCGCATCCCAGAAGCCTCTACCCCACCATTTGCTTCCGGCTAAGCCCACGTTGCCACCGCGTCCCAAGCAACTTGAAGCCACTCGTACTTCTGTTTGTGTTTGCTAATTGTGAATTGTCTACTTCTTGCCAGTGGTGCCCTGTGTACGCTTGATGGGAAGGGATATGGCGAGGTAAGAGGAATAGGAAGAGTAGGAGGAAAAGGAGAAGCAGGAGGAAGAGGACGACGACAACGACTATGATGACTACGACGAAGAGGAACGCTCAAAAAGGGCTGTATGCTGTGAAAAGTAGAGAGAGAGAGAGAGAGAGAGAGAGAGAGAGAGAGAGAGAGAGAGAGAGAGAGAAATATGAACAGACCTGTAGAGAACGTGGAAAGCGAGTTGAGCTACGAGGATATCGCCTACGAAATGCCTCAAACCAAGGAAAAGCTATTCCCTTGGGGATGCTTTCGTCTCTCGCTGCCTCCTACATCCCTACTTCCTTGCACCTACCCTTTACCCCTTTATCCCCTGTCCCCTTTACTCCTCCTTACGACCCTCTCTCTCTTTCTCTCTCTTTCTCTCTCTCTCTCGTTCTCTCGTTCTCTCTCTTTTTCTAGCTAACCTCGCAGACACTCGAGTTTACCTCACTAGTCGCTGCTTACACGAGTACCATTCGCCAAGAGGCACCCGCGAGCAAAAGGGTACCAATTTTTAGCCAAACCACGCTTTCCCCGAGCTATCTCCTCTTCCTGCCATGCGCTTTTAATCTTCTTTTTCTTCTTCTTCTTCTTATTTTTCTTCGTTGGAAATCACTCTTTTCTTTGTCTTTGTCTTTGATAGGATCCCAATATATCAAAAACAACGATAAATATTACCTATTTCTTTGGAATTGTCCGTTATTACCATTTCCATTCAGTTACCTTGTTTTCCCTTCCTCACTCCTCTTTTTCTTAAGACAAAATTCGAGCCGATAATAAGATGAATCTTGGCGAGGACTCGGTGTCGTTCGTATCGTTTTATCGCGAGACGAGAGGAATCTCCAAGGGAAAAGCAAACGAAAGAGGAAGAGAGAGAGAGAGAGAGAGAGAGAGAGGGAGCGATAGGGTGAGGAAAATCTGTTGGCTCACCCTCTACTTCGAACAAACGTTTCCCGACGTCGAAATATATCCCAGCGTATCTCTCTCTCTCTCTCTCTCTCTCTCTCTCTCTCTCTCTATACATATATGTGTGTGTGTGTGTGTATATCTCTCTTTACAAACGGGGGACATATTGTTTGGTTCAGTAATTCCTCGCGTTATTTCCCGTGTTTGCTTTTTATCATTGTAAACCGATATAGATTGTCCGGGGCAAGTTCCCCTCAGCGGGGAGAAATTTGTCTAGATAAAGAGGAGGGATTGCAAGAGAGATAGAGATTAATAGAAAAAGAGAATTCTATCTCAATTCTTCCTTCCTACTTTTATTTCCAGTTATTCCTTGCGAGCGTAGACTCGAAAAAAAAAGAGAAAAAAGAAATTTTTAATTAAACGTATAGTACTCTCAATCACGCACAGGTATAGATATTTTGTGTGTGTGTGTATGTGGGTATGTACGCCTCGAATGAAGAGGAAAAGAAAAAAGATAAGTTTTTAGGTAAGACCATAAGATAATTTTTTATATAATAGAATCAACCATTACAAGTAGAGGTTGTCTTGCTATAACTTTTCACAGAAAAATAGGATTCTTTTCTATACTGTTTTAAAGAGTTTTTCAGGTACTATGACATTTTTTTTCCTTTTTTTTTTTAAATATGTTTTAAATCCTATTTAACTAACAAATTGATTCAAGCAAATATTATAATATTTTAAATACAATTCATATATGAATCATTGTGATAAGTAAATATTAAAATACGATTTTGTGTTTAAATGTTCTTTCATGTATTAACATGTCAATATAAGCAAGATGTCAATTTTCAGTGGAATTTAAATGCAACTATTAATTCAATAATAGTTACTTGTGTTGTATCGTCTATCAAATATCTGACAAATATTTGATCGCAACTAATATTGATTGCCCGGGTCTCACCATGTGGATGTTGCTGTATACGGAGAGCTATGAAAGTTGAGAGATTCTAATATTAATCACTTGAATATAAATATGAAATCAATCGAAAAATGAATTATGGATGAAAATTTCGGTATTGTTTAGTATAAATTTAACTAGTCGATTGAACGCAGGGAAGAAATAGAAACTCTATAGACTAACTCTTGGAAACCTATTTCTATCTGTGTTATAATTAAGGTTATAGTATTATTTATACTAATATAATTGTACTCTATATAAACTAAAAGTATAACTTATATTTACAAAATATTAAAAATTTCAGATATGAAGTAACAATTAATTTTGTGTAAACAAAATATAAATAAAAATATAAATATAAAATATAAATATACAATATAAATATAAAATATAAACATGTGTATATATATATAATATATATATTATCATTTGTAGTTTAGATCATGTTTCTTAATTATTTTTACACGCTCAAAATATTTTCTCGATATAGAATAAATAACTTAATCTTTATATATATAAGGTATTTGGGATGTACGTACGTATATGTATGTATCTACACATAAAAATCCACATATGTGATATATGCAAAATTTTAATATGTTACGAAATACGATCGATTACAATTAATAAACTATAAGTAATTAAGCAGAATTTAAAAGAAAAACAAGATATGTAATATAAATGAGAAATTAATTTTGTAAAAATTAATGTGTTAACAAATTTGAAAAAAGGAACGGGTTCGAACACTTCTGGAAAGCTGTTTAGTGTATCGAATATTAAACGTTTGTATGGGAGAATAGTGAATGTCTTCCAGTGTTCAAGGCCAAGAGCGCGCAACCGTCTCTCTTGTTTTGTTTACATGTTCTCTTGCCTTCTTTGAGCCCTTAATATAATACAGCATAATAAAACGAACTAATTTGTAATAAAATTTTCAAAGGAATTGTCGATTTGAGAACGATGAAGTGTATCGTATCTGTGTCTGTGGGTGTAAATATTTTTTTTAACTATAGCAATAAATTGAAGGAATCAAATATAATAAAATTTTACACACAATTTGTATATCATTATAAGTACGACTCAAATTTTTTAATCGATCGTTTCAAAATTTTTTGGATAAAGCAAATTTGTTTATAAACTTTTTTATATTAAAAATTAACGAAATGACCGAACCAATCCCATTGAAATTGTACAGTACACTTTTATAAGATATATAGATGTTTCGTTTCAATTTTTAAACAAATTGTTTAAACTATTTCCAAATATTATCTATTTCAGTATAAACGTTTGTATCTTAAATCTGACGTAGACTGACGAGATCGTGGTTAATACATAAATTGAATAAAAGGAGTCAAATTATTATGAAGACTTAATATACCTAATAGTAATAGCTACGTAATAATTTTCATAAGAGGGGGTTTGAAGGATTTAATCCATCTCATGAAAAAGAAACCGTGCCGGCTATGAATATTGAGAAAAACCAGTATTTCGAATAGTGAAAACAGTCGGGTGGATTACTATTTGCTCCGTGCTATCGTTGGATATGCATCATTTACGTTTTTTCTCTCTCACTATCTCTCTTTTTATTTATTTATTTTTTGAAATCGATATTACCATCGACGTGTATATTTTTTATGTTTTCTTTTCACGAATTATTTCATAGAAAAAGAAAAACTAATATCTAATAATTTATTTTCAGATTAATGTAGAGATAAAAACAATTACTAGACGAAAATACACACACACACACACTCTCTCTCTCGACGTGTTTAAGTAAGTTCACAAATACATACATACATACGTAAAGAAGTCTAATCCAATTCATCGTGGGCTTCACGTGGACGAGTTTGAATTTAGAAGTTCGAATTGTCTTTCGAGTGGTTGCGTGCGACGTCATAGGTATCGAACACGCTTGTCATATGGCAGGGCACGTGCATCGACGCCAAACTTGTCGCGGGACAAACAACGGATAAAACAAGTCTTTCTCTAAGAGGGCTGTCCATCTCAAACAAAACTTCCCTGCTTTGTTGGTGTCACCCTATTCAAAGAAATAGGATTGAATCGAGGATATTTCGCGATATATTAATTTTCATTGATATGATATAGTGATAATAAAATATTATTAAATAGATGGGTTACATAGTAGGTAAAATTGTTTTAACAATCGACTTTACCGATATGCATAAAAATTTAAGGAAGATTTAATTAAATATATATATATATATATATATATATTTAATTAAATCTCTCTCTCTCTCTCTCTCTCTCTATATATATATATATATATATATATATATATATATATATATATATATAGAGAGAGAGAGAGAGAGAGAGAGAGAGAATATTAGACATTTCAGAAAGTAACAAGTACTTATGTAAATAAAAATTACAATATTATTAATCATCAATTATGTAATGTTATTAATTGATTCGTTAAGTTTTATAGATAGTATGGTTGGTTATTAACAAAAGGATAGATGTCAGGAGATCGAGAATAGTAGGATCAAGAGTAGAGAAAAAGGGGTTTGCGTAATCCAAGGTAAGAAAAGGCGTCGGAGCATCGACTGTGTCCTTGTCACGGAGTGAATGTAAGTGAATGAAAGTGGAGAGAAGATAGAAGAGACGAAGAAGAAGGTGCGACAAGGTAGCTGTCTCTGATCTGTTACCAAAGATCTCTCTCTCTTTCTCTCTCTTTCTCTCTCTCTCTCTCACTCTTTTTTCTTGCTCTTTCTCTCTCATATTTAATGAACTCCGTCGTCTTTAAGGGAGCGAGCAGGTAGAGCTGTCAAAAGGTTACGCGGCTACGCCTCGCAACCACCCTCCACTACTGGCAAAGTATTACCAGCAGGAACAGCACCCTCTAGGAACGCCGTTGGGGGTGGAAAACGCCCTCGATTGGCGTGGTCGTCGCTAAGCAGGGAGGACATCGCGCAGCCCCATTGGCTCTTCACGAATCCATACTCCCTATTCATTCGCAATCCCATTCGTCGACCTCTCGATTCGAAATCATCTCCTCTTACACCTCTTTCTCTTCCTCCTCTTCCTCTTTTTTTAATTCTCTTTATCCTTCTCCCTGCCTCTCATCCTCTCCCTCTTGTTCTCTCTTTCTCTCTCTATCTCTCTCTCTCTCTCTCTCTCCCTCCTTCTCTTCATCGGGAATGCAATTCGCCCCTTAGAGCTGCCTTTTCAAAGGCTTTCACCTTTCACCCGACGTTTCCAAGTAAATATCTTCCTAATAAGCGTACACGTTCGTGCGAGTATGTACATACATATGTACGTTAATTCGCTTCCTAGTTCTGAAATAATAAGATTTTACTAGTAGCATTTTGTCAAATAATTTCAACTTCTATTTTTTTCCTTTGAATTATATATATATATATATCATTTTTTAAATAATATATATTTGTATATATATATATAGTTTATTTTGTGCGAGCGCGCGCGCGCGCATGTGTGTATGTTATGTATATACATAGAAACGTGATCGGAGTAGTATAATGTAAAGTCAAAACGTGGTTTACGTCGTATGATCGATAATTCGAGAAGAAGGGAAGAGATAAAATCGGAATAGTGAATAGAGAACAGCTTTAGATTGTGTCAGAGTTGAGAAGGATGATGGAAACTCTGGAGAGACAAAAAGAAAGAGGATGGTAAGACTTTGGTCGGTTGCCTGCACTTTTGACGTCGGCGCGTTCAGTGTCACTTCGAGTTCGTTTTCAGATATATATATATATATATATACATATATATATATACATATATATGTATGTATATATATATATATATATATATATATATATATATATATAGTGATAGAGGGGGGGGGGAAGAACGAGCGACGATGGCAAGGAGGCAAACGAGATAGAAAGATAGAAAGAGAAAGAGCGAATGAGAGAGAGAGAGAGAGAGAGAGAGAGAGAGAGAGAGAGAGAGAAAGGGTGCCACAGGGCAGACGGATGTCGAGCAACCACGGGTAGGCGTGTTGTCCTGGTGTTGCTCGTTGCTCCGCCCGTTGCACCGCCCCATTTTGTGTTCCTTGCGATCTTCGGCCTCCCTTTTGGCAGCATCACCACCACCAACAGCAGCGACAAACAGCGGCGGTGGAACAGCCAGCCTGGGGAAAAGCTCGTCTGAGAGTTCTCGGCAGCGGCGATCGCACATACACGTACTTACTTACTCGTCGTCCTTCTAACCGGCGATCACCGACAATCTTTCGTATCACGGATATCAACCGCGTTCGGCTTTTAGATTCTTGAAGGGGAGAAAGAATATCGAAATTATTTCTTCAAGTAATCGGTGAAAAGAAGATTGAATTTTCATATAAAACTGTTTGTGGAAGCTTGACAATCATCGATTATTATTATTGTTGTTGTTGTTGTTATTATTATTATTATTATTATTATTATTATTATTATTATTATTATTATTAGTAATATTATTATAATAATAATTATTATTATTATCATTGTCATTAATATTATTATTATTAGTATTTTTCTTCTCTTATCATCAAGAAAAGGACGAATTTGTAACAAAATCTTTAGTGAAATTGTGAGAAAGAGAACACTGGGGAGAAAGAAAGAGAAAGCGCGCGCGCAAAAGAGAAAGAGAGAGAGAGAGAGAGAAAGAAAGAGATATAGATACAAGAGACTCTTGCGTTTTTTAATAGAAAGTGAAGAATCGGCGATGAAAGGTCAAAAAGATTCAAAAAATATCGTGCGGGGTCGAACGTTCAAACGCTCGTGCTGATCTCATTTCGAGGATGTCGTGAAGTACGTGCAATTATTTTATTAACTCTTCGAAATAGGCATACCTTCCATTTCCAAAACGTTCGCGTCTCTATTCAACGAGAAGAAATTCCTTTTTATCTTTCTGGAATCGTCAACTACAAATCTTTGCCAGTATCGAGAAGTCCGTTCGAAGGCGATTTTTGGATTGATGAAAGTGTCCGACGTTAGGGGAAAGAGGAATGGTGTTGTGATCACGGCGTTGTGCGCTCGAAATTCGTCGGATCTTCGCCGGTTCTTCTTTGATCTTGTAAGTACCTACGATTGGTATCTTATTTTTATTTTAATTTATTTCTTCGTTTGTTTTTTTATTTCTTTTTGTTTTTTTTTTTTTTATTTCTTTTTCTTTTTTTCGCTAAAATAAAAGTTTCATTGAGATGGGTCTCAATAAAACTTACGAAGGAAGATATTAGATATTTATCTTTTCATTAGAAGATAATTAAACCAAATTAATCTACGGGAATGGGTATATCTGTTTACGAGATAAGAATATCTGTATAAGAAAAGAATCGTTCACCCGTATGTAAAATGAACAAACTTTTATAATCTTTTGTTTCTATTTACGTTCTATATACCTACGTTCTATTTACCTTACGAATTCTACTAATTAGTGTAATTAGCGAAATTAATATCTATATAAAAATAACATACATATTTTCATGATTATTATACAGATGATTAGCAGATATCGAATTAAAATATATGTGGATAAAATGATAAAAAATATTTTTAATAAATTTCAATTATTAAAGAGTAATTAAATTTGTACAGTATTAAGAATAATTTCATCATATTATATTTGTAATTTTTCCCATTGTACGTACACGTCAAAAGAGAATGGTGACTTCTTTCTGAAGAATCGACGGCAATAAGCCAATAGCTAAATAAGAAGGTTAGCCATTACGAATCTTCAGACACAAAGCTATCGTAAGAAGAATTAAGTGAGGATTATGAGATCATCAGCTTAGCAAAATTAGCCAGATTTCTTAATTGGGTATAACAGGGATAACGGAGCCTTTCCTTTTATCCGTAAATCGAGAAAAAGGATTAAATCACCCAACGCGTTTGGCAAAGTCGAATGGCCCAAAGAGTTCATAATCCTTTGCCAATAAAATGAATAGACTTTTAAAAGAATTGGCAAAAAACTATTCATTAATACATCTTTCTCTCTCTAACTAAAAGTATAGTTATAAATATTGAGAATAATATTAACGGGTGCGTCAGGTTCATTATAAATAATAGAAATTCTATATATATTAAACATAATAACATTCTGTTGATTAATATAAATAATTGACGGAACGTTATATATACCCACGTTTCTCTATTTTTTCTTAACGAAGTCGTATATCAATATAATATAAAATTAAGAAAGACAACAAAAAAAAGAAGAAAAAGGAAACGTTTGAAAAAGAATGAACTTATTTCCTTGTCGCTCTCTCTCTCTCTCTCTCTCTCTCTCTCTCTCTCTTTAGGAGAAATGCTTAACATATGTATGTAGCTATATCTGGAACGGTGCTTGTAGGATCGTTAATGGAACGGCGGTTCTGTAGTGGCACTGGAAATTAGCGAACAATTAGTTTGGCTTGGCGATGTTTTATAAACACGTTGCCCATCGACGAACCATTATTTTAAAGGATTCATCGAGCATACGCCTAGCAAGTTTTGAGCTACCTTTACACTAATACATTTTCTATATATTACATGCATATATAGATACGTATATAGAACAAAAACTAATACATACACACATATATATGTATATGTATGCATACTCAAAGAATGGCCTTCGTCGAGTACGTCGGAAAGTATCCGAGTAGTATTCGGTATATTCGTCATAGTCGTTGTAGTTGTCATTGTCAAGCAGTATTCTAAGCTCAGGGTAGTAGGCCTTTCGAGTGTTGCCTGCTCGAAAAAAAAGAAAAAGGGGCGAGGAGAGGGAACGGTTTGAAGAAGGGGTTCTCTTGTAGTGTTTCATTGCGTTTCAAAGGAGGAGGAAGAGGTGGAGGAAGAGGAGGGGAGGGGTTGGTAGGAGGCCTTAGCAAGATGGCTTGGGTGTTGCAGCCTCTTGAAAGCTCGTACAAACACTCGGGGACAGGGCGTTCGCCTGGTACGACGATTAATATCCCAATAAGGCTTCGTTCACCGACGATGCTCCCTCGAACAAATCGAACGATTTCGTTCTTTATTCGTTGTCTGACCATGACGGATAGATATAATACTCGAAGAAAAATATTGTCACTTCTTCTCAAAACTATATTCATTCTGAGAAATTTGAAGATGGGAAGAGAAAATAAAGTAATTAACATTACATAGACATTTAGATATATAACTAATTAAATAAGTAGATAAGTAATCCATAATAATAAATTAGTTGTTATTATATTTATTACACCTGCAGGTACCTGTGGATAATCGAAAATATGGAGAAGAATCTTTCATAATTCGTTCCAGTTTTTAAATTAATTTCGACGAGGCGACCGATTTGTAATCAAGAGAGAGAGAGAGAGAGAAAGGGGGGGGGGAAGGGAGAGTATAAATATTCGAAAACGACAGGAAAAAGATATCGCAGCGGACGTTCGCGACGGGTAACGAGGAGGCGTCAAATTTGTCAAGGAACATTACGAGGGCACCTGACAAATCTACGCGCCGGCTGACGAGTACGCGTTAATTTTCTGAAGGAGTCACGCGATTCCCATGCGTTATCGCTCAGGTTGTATCTTTTATTTGTAAGGCGCCAACGTTAAGAGAAGAAGCAAAAGAGGGAACAGCCAAGAAAGAACTGGGACAGTAATTGCCGACGGCTCTCGATTCTCCGTTTAAAGATATGGCCGTGCGTTTCGAAAAACGAGATATCGGTTTATTGGTTTACACAGCCGGTTGTAGTGAAAAGCTGTTTCTTACTTTTAAAAGTCAAACTTAAACCCAAATTTTATTGGTACGTCATATCGAACAAATTGCCTTTCTCATATAAAAAAAAACGTCTATAGCTTTCCTTTATAGTAAACTTATTATTAATGATCGCAAGATTGTCAAACGGCGATGATACGGATCATCTCAATTTTATTCCAATTTTACGTGGTTTATATGTCAAAGAAAAACAAAAAGATGAAATAAAACAAAGAAAAAGAGAAAATGGGAAAAGAAACATAGCATTTTATATTACTCATTAGATTCGTCTTTTGGCGAAAACTGGAATAAAAATGTATTATTAAAGTATGAAATAATAACGTTCTCTCTCTCTCTCTCTCTCTCTCTCTCTCTCTCTCTTTCTCTTCCTTTTTCAAGAATTATAGTTTGTTGTGTATTTTATAATATAATATTTATATTTATAGGTTGAGATACTTAACGCATACATTTCAATTAATTTTGAAATTATACGTTTAATGTCAAATCTGGAAAATTGTTTTAAATGATGTTAGATATTAAAAAATTCTCCTTAGATATTTTTTCTTCTTTCGAATTTTTTCATATGAACTTTTCTCATAAAAGTTATTCTAAAATATATATTCTACATTTTTCACATTTGTATATATGTATGTATATACGTCGCTATGTCTTCATGAAAAGAAAAGATTTTTCGAAGCGAACAGTACCACCCTCATTTTCTTCGTTTTTCTTTCCCTCTCTTTTTCTCTCTTGTTCTCGTTCTCTCTTTATCTTTTTCTCTCCCCCCTCTCTCTCTTTCTCTCTTCTTCTATCTGTTTGAATGTCGGAGACCCAGGTATTATTACGCTACTTGATTTCGCATCGAGCCAGCTGTCTCCGATTATTCGCTATTGAAGTTTCGGGGATTTTCGTTCAAAGGGAAGCCCGCGATCCTCCGCTAATATTTGAGGAGACCGTGCACTATCCTCGAATCAAACGTTGCATCGTGATCGTCGATATGTTCGTTCATGACCCCGGGCCCATTCTCTCTCTCTCTCTCTCTCTCTCTCTCTCTCTCTCTCTCTCTCTTCCTCACGTTTTTATCATGGTCGTTCCGACCGTAAAATATAACGGAAGAAGGAGGTCAGAACAAGTATAATTCCTAGGATAGTTTTGTGATCGATATACGCATATTATACTTATATATACACCTATATATATATATATATATATATATATATACACATATATATCATGATATATATTGTAATATTACTGCATGTGTATGCTTGTATGCATATATAGTTTAATTCGGGGAGTAATGGCCTACTATTTTTTTAAAGCTTCATGGCCTAAGTAAACAAAATTTTTGGACATAATTTTGAACAATATTTTCGATGTACAGGTGTACTGCTATTTATACCCGACACATTCAGCGTTATCTTTTATCTCAAAACTTTCTTTAGAATCCTTTAGGTTAGAAAATCTGAACAATTTTCATTCGAAGATATATATTCTGTAGGGAAGACGTTTACGTTTGGATTTGCATGAATTTTTAGAACGTTTTGTTACTTTTGTTGCTTAAAATGTCTCCTATGTTTTCTAATTCGTTCAGCTACACCCGATGACGTACATGGGGATTGGATTAATTTTATTTAGCATTGTCTGGGATGTGTTTGAGTTGCGTCTGGGTTGCGTCTTTTTTGTATCTTGTTCATTTATATGAGGCAGACGTTGTTCTGATTGTTCTTCATTTAAGAAAGCGTATAATAGACTCTTGTCATTAAGAATGACTAACATAAAAAATAAAAATCCACCATTTTTGTAAACAGCTAAGTTTACGTCGTAAGAATGTAAAAACGTATAATTTTAAGATGAATTAATTATTCCCGAAAAAACTGAGAGTGATAGTGAGTGACTAGATGGTTTTTTTAACATTATTATAACAATATCTAATTGCACAATTATGAACATAATTAATGCACCGCATTCAGAAAACGTTATTATTTTTTGGTAAATTGTTAGTAAATTATTTAAAGAACAAACAGATTATTTTCGAGAGTATTTAATTTCTATATTACTTATTAGAGTATTTAATTTTTTACTTGGAAACAAATGAAGAGTATTGTTTAAAAGTTTTTATAATAAATGACAGTTTTACTATTAAACGTATTTGAAAATCGGAATATATTTACGAAACATTATATAATAACTCTAAGAGATAAGATATCTACGTGATAAATTTTAAAAGATTTTCAAAATATAAATTTGTCATAACAATTTAAAATATGTACAAACATATACGTAAGTACACAAAGTAGATATCGTTTAGTTTTGCGTACGGTTTTATCCTGGTGACTTTTAGTCTACCCTTTCTGCCTGTTCTTTCTTCCCTGAGCTTCCCCCATAAACCGTCGTCGGCTAGGATCAGTGATAGTTAGTCAGATAGCACTTGCGGCGTTACGACGTTTGCACCGGCCCGACCGAGCGATGGTGGGGGTGGTTGGCGGTTCAAACGAGAAAGCGCGTGTATGAGAGCGTGTAGAAGCTCATCGAAGCGAGCATGGGGTCGGAGGTAGTTGGTATCTTGTTGGAGGGCGAGAAATGCGAGTCGCTTGTGAAGCTCTTCTCTTCGTTGCGTGTACGATCAAGTTGAGAAAGAAAGATAGAGAAAGATAGAGAAAGAGAGAGAGAGAGAGAGAGAGAGAGAGAGAAAGAGAGAAAGAGAGTGAGGGAGAGACAGAAGGAGGGAGAGAGAAAGGGAGGGAGGAAAGAAAAAGGGTGTGAGTGGGTTGCTTTCCTGTTCGCACCCCCTTTTTCGCTGTGCTCTTTAAAAAATTAGCTTTCCTACTCGTTGACGATTAGTATCGAATAATTCTTTTAAGCTGTCACATCAACGATACCTTCTGAGTATATAAATACCTGTTCATCATTTTCGAATAATATATGTTTATCGGTTTACGAGATCTACGTGTTATTCTATTGTATAATGATTTTTCTTTTTAGTATCCATACGTATTTTATTTTCAATAATTTATTTCAGATAGAGAATCCAATTCTTTTTCTCGATTCATCCATTTAAAGTATTCCAAAATCGCATTAATTATCATTATATTATTACTTGTACATAAGTTTATCTTATTCTCTAATGATATTTTTCTTTTCTTTTTATATTTATTATTTTTAATGTCAACAAATATTTTATTTTCAATGCATTATCTTTCTATACTCTATCGATACATTCACGCAAGATTTCAATAAAATTGTATCTAATAATTGTGTTATTACATTATATAATAATTTTTCTTTTATTTAATATTTCATATATATTTTATTTTTATACCTAAATATTTCCTTTTAAAAGCCAAGTATCTCGGACTTTGGAACGATCGATAAATTCATATAAGGTCCTTCAAAATTGTATGAATTATTACCTGAATAACATCGTATCTCGAGTAGGCATATTTTGAGGAGGGCAGTAACGAAAACATCGTTGAAGTGAACTTAATCCGATTTCGAGCCGTACGTTTGCGTATTATTACAAAATGGTTCGCATGCCCTCGTGGCAGAGGGTCAACGGCGTTTTATCGGACTCTGGGCGATGCGCCACGTAACACACCCATCGCATATAAAATTAATTATCCTCGATTTGACCGGTCAATAAAGACTCGATTCCACGAGGATGATTCTATGAACAAGTCAATTCGATCGCTTCACAAACATCACATTGTTATCAATTATTTTCGACATTTTCGATCATCTTTGTAGTTCGATTATTATTATTATTATTATTATTATTATTATTATTATTATTATTATTTTATTGTTATTATTGTTATTATTATTATTATAACTATTACTATTATTATTAGATATTTTTATTCTTCTTCTTCTTATTTTTATTATGATTATTATTATTATTCGAAGGACTTTTTCTATTTTGTTACAATTTACATAAAGATATTACTTCAATCAAGGAAAAAAGAAAGTAGTTTTTAGAATTTTTTGAAACTTATTTGTTTCTACGAATAAAATGATTAAATGATTTGAAGTGTGTCTATAGAATAGTTGATCAATGTCCGAGTTTACATTGACGAATCTTTCTTTACAGATTATGAATTATTAACATACTACTTCATAGATTCGGTGTGAATTATTGAATTGCTTTATTCACAGATACGTAGTGAATCATCGATATAATATTCTCGAGAATTATTCATTTATCTGACTTATCTTATTTGAATTAATTTGAAATGGTAAGAAATATGGACAGAAGACAAATTTCATGACGAAGAGAACTTAATAACTAATTGAATTGTATCGTACGAATAATAAAACTATAAATAAAAACTTGAATCGTTAATTAAATGAAATATATTGAGCGGTCTTGAGTTAAAAAGGATACACCTAATTCACACATTTATTGGAAAAATATGCGAGTTTCGGGCAGGTGAACGCGCATCGTTCCCGGTCAAGCGTTCTACTGGGTACTTCGATAATTTATTTCTCCGTTTATGATTCTCGATATTTTCCTGTCGAGTGCTTGCGTTTATACAAATTATTTCCGTTAAAGAAACGAAAAATATATAGACACACACACGCGCGCGTATCAAGCACACGGGCACACATACGCACGGGCACACATACACACGGGCACACACACACGAGCACACACAAACGCACATATATGTATTTCTATGTATAGGTGCCAACAAGAAATCGGATTCGGGGCGTTGTAGGAGTGTTCAGTCACGCTATGGAAATTATGACGTATTACACGATGGCCATTTCGACGTTGCATGTGGCTCAAGCATGCCGTGACTAATAAGTACGGAGGAAAACCAACTTAACATACATTAAAGCCGTTTTATCTACAATGAAGTTTGGTATAATCCTTAAAGTTCAACATAAAATTTTCAATGATCTTCTACGGGAAACTAATTATTTTAATAAAAATGATTACTTTTCCGGCATATACATTAAGTATCATCTTTAATAAGAAGAGAATTTATTGAAAAGACTAAATATATAATTACCTCCCTTATCAAAAATAATTCTCATATATAATACTATTTAGTATTATTTCGAATAGAATGAAACTAAAGGAAAGGAAAACTAAGAAAAAAGAAGAAATGATTAACGTGTAAAATTATAGCATACGATAATTACAGCGTGAAATTCTTTTCACGGTCGGAAAGTCCGCGGGGCTGATTCGATGATCGTGTTATCTCGCTCGCCACGAGACCGCTAATTATTCGATGCTTATTCGTGTTATCTTGATTATTTTAATTAACCTACCACTTCGCCGTGTTCCCACATATGAAAAACTCTTTTCTCTGTACATACTTGGATATATACATAAGTAAGTAGATGTATAAATGAGAAAAGAAAAAAGAGGCAACGTGTCGTCGATTTGCCATTTTAATCTCTTAGACTATGATCGAAAATTGTAGACGGGACGTTCCTTTTCTCCGTGAAGTATTTTGCGTCTCTTTTATCCTCTCCTCGTTGCGTCTTAACGCAAAAAGAACGGAATTTATTTTTGTTTTAATCTCTTTGCGGCCTATTATGTTTAACGTCATGAAGCCGAGACTGGATACATAATCATTAATTATACGAGTACTATCGATCTACCTTCATACGCGAGTTACATTATAGGTGTACAAATACGCAAGTACGTACGTAAGTACCTACATATGTATATGCGTATATACTAGGGTACATACAAACGTATGATAAGGGTGTTCGTTCGTTGACATGCAAATTTCGCTTTATAAATGCTTACATACATAGGTACTTAGAGATATACACAGAGTGGCCACTGAAAGACTGAATGATATAAAACAAAAATAAATTTTACAAACACATGTTTTTTAGTGCCCACCCTGTATTATACCATTATCGTGGTATTTGTAAGAAACTAATTACACGAATCTCATTTACTTATATCTTATCGGTGTTTAGCTCAATACCAATGTGTTCTCGATTTGTTGTCTCTCTTTTTTTCTTCAAATTATCAATTGTAGATCCCATTCGATGAAAGAACGATCGATCTCCTGTCTGACTTTTCTCTCTCCCTTTTTTTCGTTATCGATCAACGAAGATCTCTCCTGGGTCCTGTCATGCGAGTCGCGAGATAGGGAAAAGTATGCTTCTAACCGAAGCTCGCCAGGAGTTATAAATGTAATACAGAGAGAAACGTAAGCAGAGGTGCACGGTAGACCGGAAGTTCATGCTTATTCACTGTGAGCAGCACCGAAAGGGCGACTGGGTATAATTTACGTATAAATTAAGCGGAATGAATCAACGGCGAGAGCGATTAATCGCAATGACCTCTCGCCGCGATAATAACGACGCTCGCTCTTGTTTACGAGGGCTAAACGAATATATTAGCTTTTTCATTAGCACGCCACGTGGACGTTTGAACACTGTCTCTCTCACTCTCTCTCTCTCTCTCTCTCTTTCTCTTGATTAGATACTGGCAATTAGCTAGCTGGCTCTTCCAGGTCCCGAAATGATGAGAACCCTTCAATTTTAACAACTCCCAGAGTACACCTTTCAATTCCATAAAAAATAAAACCCCAAACAATTTTCTTGACCGATCGAATAAACGAACAAACGAACGTTTAAACGTTTTGGAGGTAAAGAGTTAGGTGGCAGAAAGTTCGCACGGCTGGATAAGCGAATAGAAACGATGGTGATGGCAGACACATCGTGGCAGGAAGTGATTCTATTCATGAAAATGCGATTCCCATAGTTCGTCGTGCTCGAACGAATACGAACGCACGGAAGGGGAAGAAAAGTGTACGTGTACTGAGGGTGGGGGAGGGGCTGGATTACACGAAGTAAACAGCCCGTGAAATTACCTTTTAAATATTAGATTATGATTAAATGTGTATCTACCTCGAAGGCATTAAACGTTCGGTCCCACCCTCTCTCTCTCTTTTTCTCTGGGTCTATCTTACGCGTGCGTTTCATAAAGCCAATGGGGGTGGTTTATATGGCAGACGAGAGGCTCGAACCACCCTTCGAAGCTCTACGATGATATCAATCAGCTCTCGCCATCAGATAAGATTGGTTGCTCAAGAACCGAGTGCTTATTCAAAACTCGGATAATGCTCCTCGCGTTCTCCCACCTTATTTGCTTTACTGCGTATCTCCTTTAACAACGAAGAGCGGAAAATGACAGGTATTAACTAGTGTTCGATATCCTCGTGGAATGAAATCAAAGAACTAGACGAGATCTTTAATAATATAGTTTTTAAGATTAAGAGTGATCGCTACGTCTTGACGTTTTTTTTATCTCTTTCATATCTTTTCTTATGTTTTTTTTTTCTATTTGCATAAACAAAACAGATAGAATAATTTTATTAAAAAAGAGAAGAAAAAATAAAAAAAAATAAAAGATAAGAAGAGATTATAAATATAGTCCGTTCCTGTTTTGTTAGCGTCTAATTAGTATCGTTAACTCGCACCGGCATCATAAACGCCCGTTGTGGCACCTTCGGGCAATAAATTTGCCAGCTACTCCCCCGTTAGATTTTAAAAGGCCGTTCTTAAAGGTGAACGTGATCGTGAATGCTCGCGCGCGAACTCGCATTCACGAGACAGGCAGGTGGTTATATCCGGCCGGTGCTCGCGCCGTACGCATATATATGCATATATATGCATAAGAAAGAATACTGTCCAGTGGCAATAAACCATAGAGCTACACCCCCGCTACCCTCTTTACCTTTGTTCTTAAAAACTCGCAAGGCAGAGAAACTTTCCAGCGTGAAGCGCAAGCATATGCATTGCTCACTTAGGAAGATTGATATAAGGCGATATAGCTACAAACTCCGGTGGCCGTCCTCATCGTATATACATATATTTGTGTGCGTGTATACGTGCGTATATGCGTGCTCGTAACGCAACATGCGTGAACGTCCGCAATTAAGCGACAAGACGGAACGACTCGAGGGGTAATTCCTGTGCGAGCATGGAATCAGCCAGAAGGGAAATTTCAGTTTTTACGAGGTACATAAGCGCGAAGGCGCGAAGCGGAAAACGAGTGTTCGGAAAAATATTTATGATCCTATCCACCCCTCTGTCGCATTCTTAATACATATAGGTATATATACGAAAAACAAAAATATATAAAAAAACGAAAAAGTTTTCAAGATTTTGTTAGAATTAATCAAAGTAACCTTAATTACAATACTATAGTGAATTATGATCAAAAATTTTTAATTATGATCGAATGATCGAATTTATTGCACTTGTTAAAAACATTGAATACCAACCGATATCATAATATCTTTTTCGTCGTTAACTGAAAATAAAAGTAAAACGGATGAGTGTTTTCAACTATAACTCGACAATTTTGGCGACCGTATTGGCCAACAAGTTGGCTTCACGTGAGCTAGTCCCCATCCTTCCTTTTCCTTCCTCTTTCTATTGCTGTGCAAGAAAGCGACTCCTTCGTTCCGTTTAAGGGCCGCGAGAAGGTCGAATTCTCTAGGGAGAGTTTGTCAAGTAAAAGCCACCCTTACACCGTTGGATCGAGGGGTTCTACCACAATACAAGCAATAACACGTACCATCGCCCGGCCTTCTACGACGCCCAACCCTCCGTTACTTCTCCATCGACGTCGTTGCCGTCGTCGTCGACTTCTCACGCCACACGCACTCTCTTACCTTAATCGAGAAAGGATGATTTGGTCTTAAATAAACTTTTCACCTTCATCAGTATCACATCAGCGACCACTACCCTCTCTTCTTCTTCGATCCCTCGTCACGTTTATCACATAAATTGTCGAGTGGTCACTTTGATTACATGATCGATCTCCCTTTTTCCTCTCCCTCTCCCCACTCTCTCTCTCTCTCTCTCTCTCTCTCTCTCTATCTATCTATCTATCTCTTTTTATAGTCACCGATTTCTCTTCGGACTCCCATTCTAGCTAGAGTTCAGCGAATTCAATTTGAATCACAAAGAAAACTTCGTACCTACTACGAAAGTCGTACTTTTACTTATAGGAAGATACTCAAATTCGCAAACTTATCGAATTCGGTTGATTATTTCTTTTAATTTCTGTTTTTTTCTATTTTTTTTACTCTATCTCGTTCTTTGACCTTTCAAAAACATGACCATCCCTATGTCACACACACACACACACACGCGCGCGCATGCATGCATGCATGCACTTTTCATTCGTAAACGGTTAAGAGAAGAGAGAAAGAGCAGGAACGAACAAAAGGCTGATCGCTAAAGGCGAGCTTCACGGTGGGAGGAGTAGACGGTATTATTCATCGTCGAGCGGAAACGCTTGGAAGGTATACCGACTTCCGGCCACGTGTCTATCCAGGAAGATGGACCAATCGGCTGCTTCGCTCCAAGAGAAGATTCGCTGAACGTTTTGGCACGCGCCCTACCGATGAAATTATTCAAATGGAATTCAACGTGAACGCTTTAACAGCTGTCCCTTTTTCTGTCTTACTCTGAACTATCTAGATTATTCCAAAATTTCGAAGGACTTCAGTAAAGTATGGAAAAGAAGGAATTATTAATTCATCCGATAAATAAATTCTTTTTTCTTTTTCTATTTCTCTCATATCTCATCTACGAAATTTTTTTCCAATGTTTCTAAGAGCCATCTACAGTTTCAAATATAAGTTCACTATAAAATTATAAAATAATCTTAAACTTATATAATAAATTTAGTAAATATTCTCTATCCTCGAGATATTCTGAACCAGATTATACTACGACTATCACTAATGTAAAAAAGAAAAAAGAAAAAAAAGGAAAAAATCGCAAAAGAATACAAATTATTCGGAAATAAATAATTTTCTATGGAATAATGAAGGGGAACGAAAGTACCTATAAGTTAAAAAAGAAAGCAAGAAAGAATCAAGTTGGATTTTACGCATCTATAAATCTCTTCGAGAAATCATCATTCGCTCACAACTGGGGTCGTCATCCTAGCACGCTAAAGGTTGCTAAAGACGAAAAGGGGGTTGGAACCACGGGGGCAAGTTGCGACATTTAATGCGTAATATCCTATTTAATCTTCGATGAAAAGCGCCGTATGACGGTCTGCGTTGGAATAAAGACGGTTCCAGATAGAAAGAGAGAGAGAGAAAGAGAAAGAAAGAGAGAGAGAGAGAGAGAGAGAGAGAGAGAGAGAGAGAGAGTGAAAGAGAGGTAGTAAGAAAGGAAGAGAGAATATGGAGAACGAGAAAGTTTCACGGGGGTAACCAGGAGATGGTTAAGGGCATTCAGACGTCCCAACCACTCGCAAGAGTTCTCTGTCTCTCTTTTTTTTCTCACTCTCTTTCTTTCTACTTCTCTTTTTCTTTCTCTCTCTCTCTCTCTCTCCCTCCCTCTCTTTCTCTATACCAAGATCTGCAGAAAGCCTCGAGGGATTGGGGGTGGCAGATGGCAGTCGTCGGACCAGTTCTTTCCAACGCGTTGCCCCAACGGAATGTTGCTGGAGCGGATACCCACTTATTTTAGAAAAGGGACAGAAAGATTAAGTGACGGGCAAGACGTACCGAACAACTTTTGAGTGTCGCCTTGCGGTGATCAATGTCTTCTTTAATTTAAGAAGTATGTTTTTACTTTTCTTCAAACTTTGTTTCCTAACATTGTTCTAGAGAGATCGAATTATTCTTCGAAATAAAAGTATATTTCTCTTTCAATTTCGATTTTCTTAGGATATGTCGAAGGTGATGAATTTGCGTTACTTCCTTCGAAGTTACTTCAATCATCGAAAGATGTTCGTGATCGATTCAAAGTGCTTTACCCTCGCAAGGGGCTGCTTATTCTCTTGCTCTCTCTCTCTCTCTCTCTCTCTCTCTCTCTCTCTATCTATCTATCTATCTATCTATCTATCTTTCTTGGAATGGGATGGCTCGTTCGTCGAGGAATATGTTGTTGGCGGATTTGACGTGCTTATCAATGGATCACGGATGTAATAGACTGCACGTACCCTAAATCGAGCACATAACTGATATCTGATAAGAAACCAATATCTGTAACGTGATTTACATGCGACTATCTAGTATATCCTTTTCGACTAATACATCTGAGTTGCCGTTTCTTTGTAATCGTTTCAAGACACGAGACGAATTTTATCACTTGACCTCAAATAACGTATAGTAAATATCAATATAAAGTGGATTTATAAAACAAGACGCAAAAATTGTGACTTGTATTCGTAAAACACAGTATACAGATATCCAATCTAATTTGATCACTTTATAAATAAGCATCTTCATTGTTTTTTATGATACAGAAATATATCTCAAGGACAAAGTTGTATCGTTCGAAAGGGGGATATACAATGATATGTGTAATGTTCTATTCGCCCCTGTACATATACATCAGTACATTAAAATTACTAGTTCGTGTCATAATAATGCAATAACTTTATTGGTAACATAAAATACTCTGTACACACACACACGCACACACACGCACACACACATAATTTTCAAATAATCTTTATCCTCGAGTAAAAAAGAAAAAAAGAAGAAAGAAAGAAAAGAAAAAAGAAGAAAAAAATCGCAAAAGAATACGAATTATTCGGAGAGAAATAATTTCTTATAGAATAATGAAAGAGAACGGAAGTACCTATAAGTTAGAAAAGAAGATAAGAAAGAATCAAGTTGGATTTTACAGCTTTATGAAAAAGCATACACCCACACATACAACTGATTCTGTCTAGTCAATTTCCATATAGTCAAATCTCTCGAGTCCCATATATAGCACGTACATCTATATATTTATTTTTACTCATATATTGCCAGAGTGTATGTGTTGTGTATCCTACTACTAATGACATTTATTTAACTTGGCGTACATATCCTTTATAAATTTTAAATATGATAGAAATATGTCAGATTTATCAAACGTATGTAAAGAGTTTCAACACGTATTCATAAACGTATCATTCATATGTATTCATAATACGTATATTTATACTGCAATATGCAAAATATATAATTTACATATATCAAAGCTATTTAATTTATCACGATCTATATGGGAGATCACGAAAAATTTGGCAATAATAAAAAGTTTCAGAACGCATAATGACTAAAAATTAATTCAAAATAAAATGTAATAAATCCGAGGTGTTGATTTTTTTTATTCACTACATATACATACATATCTATCTACCTGAGGTCGTGTAAACAGTTTTCGGAACGAATAGGAGGTCGTGAATAAAAAATATTTGAGAAGTCCTGATCTATAAGAATCGTATAATATAAAAATCTATCGTATCCGATTTTACAATAACCAATTCTGATGAATAAACCGTATCATTTAGAGTAACGAATTTATGCCTGCCGAATGAAACTCAAAGAAAAATTAAAAGAAAATTCGGTCTTCGTCAGCTGGTCTCCTTCCTTCTCCTTCGGCTTTTTTTTCTTCGATCTAATCGTTTACCGCGATACGATATCCTCGAATCCGATCGTCTGGGCATGCCAAGGCACGCGCCACTCGAGTCGGTTCCCCCATTCATCTCGCGATGATTTCTGAGGACACGGATAAGTATGCCATACGTAAACGTACAAGGAGAGGCAAATGGCACGCGAGACTTCCGCTTGCTCGCGCCACCCTTCTTAAGGCGAGGCCAAGCTCATTGTCCGTGCAGCAAGCCGGTATCGAGTTTTCAAGCTATTCTTCTTTCTTTCGCTGCTCGAATCGAGATCAAGGAGTGAATGGAACAGAGGCGGAAGCGTGTTGACGCGTACGCCCGCCACACCGGCCAAATTCAAGGCGAGGGTGTTCTCCACGTCTTCTTTTTTATACACCCCGAGAAAGGGAGAAACCTACCCCGTTTGTTATGCTCATTGTCTATCACGATGGGTGGGGACGATCAAGAAAATAGATTCGTGCCAACGGTCTGCTTGCCGATTAAAACCGGACGTTACGAATCTAAGCCTAACTATTCTTGTTCTTTTTTTTGGTTCGTTTCATATGTCGAGAAAGAGAAGATCGTTCGAGTAAGAAAATCAAGAATAGGAAATTCGTTAGATTGTTGGATGTAAAACAAGTGTTGATTTTTATACAAAAAATTAGTTTGTTTAAATCGATCAAAATAAATATAACAAACATTCAGCTGCATTCTTCTTAGTTTCTAATTCAATTTCGTACCTGCCTATATAGAAACGATTCCTATAAGCTTTTTTTCGTCTCTCCAAAAGCTCAAAACGTACCAGAATGGGAATTGAATTGTTCATGAAGTGACAATGGAGACTACGATTGTTTTCCTGACTTTTATCCCATTCATTATTTTATCAGGCCATATATATATATATATATATATATATATATATATATATATATATATAATACGATCTCGTCATCGTTGGCGATCGTTATTATGTTTGACGAAGGGCAAATGATCTCGAGTTACCCGCGGTCCTTTGTGTCTAAACGCGAACTATGTATGCCGAAAATGCGAAATGAACGCTCGCAGACGGCACGCAGAGACGCCCGCTGTTTCTGGACACACGTATAGTAAAAGGTACACGCGTCCTGCCTACCTTTCGACAAGGTTTGGAGTATGTCGCGGAAGAATAAAAAATTGTCGGCCATCGGCAACCCCGTTGTTCTTAGGTAGTGAATATGGCTTCTATTCTCGAGTGAGAACTATCTTGAATTTTTTAAGAAAATATCTTTTCGTTAATAGATATAGATTTATGCATTTACCTACTTATAGGTATATCTATATTATTTTGGTTTTATTTTATTTTGCCGTAACAAACTTAATTGTTATTTCTTTTTGTAGTTTTTCAATATAATTTATACTTAATATAATATGATTATACTAATAAAATTTTCACTTTACGTATAGGATAAGATAAAAAATTGGGTTAAGTATAGAAAATTAACGAATTTGTTGAAAGGATTATTTGACGTCTAATCTTGAATACGGTAATTTTATTAAAAACTTTTAATAAATAAAAAAAATGTTATAAATAAAGACATTTCGAATTAAATTATGGGCCAATGCGAAATGAACTGAAAAGTACACGTCTGAGGTATCAGGATAAACCAGAATTTGTTTCGTCGAATTTATTTCGTCCTAAACAGGACTTAGCTCGTAGAATATGCTTTTTTATCGGGTACGACATGCTAGTAAAACTCAAGGGTGGCTCGTGTTAAAGAGGAGAAAGGAAGGGAAAGAAGCAGTGATAACGAGAGAGCTCAAGGTGGCACGGTACCGGGGTTAAAACCCAAGAGAGGAATGGAAGAACCCCCCGCGGACTGCGCAGCTGTGAACTTCCCGCTAACTCTGCTCAGTAATAGGTGAATTCGAGATATATCGAGCTCAGCAGGACTCGTTGCCATTTTGCAAACCCATGCTCGTTGCTAGTTGAACTGCTGTTACGACGATTTCTCAAACTCTTCAATTTTGCTCTTTCTTCGACCTCAAGTTAAATATTTCATGTTAATACGACGTTATTTAAAAGCAATCATTTTATCAAAATGATATTGATGTTGTCAATTAAGTTAAAAGTTTTTCTCATTATTTTAATAATAGATGAAAATAATGAAAATTCATTTTTACAATTATTGCAAATAGTGTTGTAATAGTTAGAACGAATTAATTTATTATACTTTATTCACTTCATTTTGTGATTTACATTGTTTTTTCTGGAATGAAATTATATCGGTGATAACCTTTAAAAGTTAAAAATTAATAATATAAAAATGTTAATGAGTTTTAATGTTATCGATTGTTATCATCGCAATGAGATTTCGAATGAAGTTGAAAGGATTTTTCTTTGATCATTAATTCAAGCTAAATAATAATCTAAAATCAGCTTAACGCATCATCGTTCAAGTATTCGTTGATCGAAGGAAACAGGACGAGGGTAGATGCGACATGGTCGAGTTATGGGATCTAGGAAAAGCAAGTGGGGCTGTGTATTGTGTCTCCCGTCATCCTCAGTCGAGGCTTTCCTTACCCCAAATGCTAATTATATGTCAAGCATTCACACAACGTATCACGAAAGGCTGATTGTCAGAGATGGAACAATGGCGAGGGCAAGGCTAATAGGGCCGATCAAGAAACGAGGACAATGTCGGCCATCCTAAACGTCTCTTTTGGATTAGATGTGATCGACGTGTACTTATATCTTGAGAAATCGACTGCGAAAGAGAAGAAAAGAAAAATGAAAAATCGTCGAATTAAATAACGGCTTAAGAAAAGAAAAGGAACAAAAAAATATTTTACCTACTTATATTACGAATGTCAACGTTTAGATTTCTAAAGATGTTGGTTGGAAAGAAACTTTTAAAGTTCCATACGTAATTTGAAATAATACAAATATCTACTTACGTACAACTACCTACTTACAAACGTCGAATTTTAGAGTCTCGGAAAGGCCGATCGTAGACGGCATGAAAAAGTTAAACAACCTACGAAGGTACTATTTTCTGGTGTGCCTTATTTTCCTTATCGCCACTTAAGGAGGAAGAGTGATAGGCGTCCGAACGCATGCCGAGGTACACACGTAAGAGGAAACCGTGATTGATGCACCCTGTACACGCAAATCCTCTAACCAACTATCCTTCCTCACTCTCTTCTTTCGAAATTTCGAAAAGGTAATAAGTGCTTTTGTTTGTCATATCTGTGTCGAATTAGTCGTCATCAATAATTTAAAAATGCAGTTTTATTTTTCATATAGCGTATGTAGACTTATAGATATTTAATAAAATTGCTCTAAAAACAAATCAAAATTTTTCTTTAAACGTTCGAAACATTGCAATTCGTTTCTTTTGCATCGTTAGAATCGTACAATCGATTTTTGTCCAAAGGAATTTGTGCTAACTCGTTGCTAGTAAAGATGTCGATAAGGTTTCGTTTACGGTCTAGACTTCCTATTTCTCTCTCTCTCTCCCTCTCTCTATTGATCTATCTTTCTCTCAGTCTCTCTCTTTCCGTGCTTTCAATTATCCTCGATTCCGATCGGAAATAAATGGACTAAGAGAATGAAGTGTCTATCGTTAGGCGAGGATAAGAAACGGGGAAAGGTAATTAGAGAGTTGGTAACGCGACGAGTAAATTTGCAAAGCCATTTCAAGTTCCTTCGAGCTCCTTCGATTTTCTTTAAGTTCCAAGATATCCGCTCGAATTTTCCTTAATAATCTATTGAAACTAATTTGATTCTTAGCACGTTGATTTGTAACCAAATCTCGGTAAACTTTGTATATTTAATGCCAATCAAAAAATATACGCCAAAATAGATGTTTCGTTCTCGATTTTGTTTAAACTTTTTTTTAAAATCGAGATGCCTACCTAATATTGTTTTCTATCATCGTATCTTCGGTATATCTCAAATAAATGGTTAGTTCGTTTTAAGAACAATTAAGCGAAGCTGAGTTTTGAGAATCACATTTCCCATAGATAAATTTTTAATTAAAGATAATTCAATATAGGGATAGTAATAGATCCAAATTCCTATAGACATTTAAACTTTTCAACAAATATTAAAAATCATTATAATTATTTTCAAACGTATTATTAAAAATATAGTAATGGTACAACTATAAATAGACAGATAATTCAACTAAAAAACTGGAATAAATACAAAAAGAATACTTAAAAATATTCAGGCTAGGAAACAGATAAAGTCGGTCGCGTGGGTCGCACGATCGAATCGGCTCGAATTAAGAAAACAAAATGGTCCCTGCTCGAGCGTCGGCCATGCTTTCGCTGAGATTGAAATAAATTGGTAGAATTGCTGGGTGGCTGCGTACCGCGAGAACGGGGAGCGATACTGATTACGTTGGCCGTTCGTTAAGCACTGTAACAATGCCAGCCCCCACCATGTCTCTTGTAGCTATCACTCCCCCCTTACTCCCTACCGCAATCCATTCCACCTTGCGTGTTCGCGCGACCGATACCTACGCTAGCCAATCGTCTATCGTTTTACCCCACCATTACCAACCTTGTGCGGCTTTACCCTGTGCTTTTTACTCTTCTCTCTCTCTCTCTCTCCCTCTCTCTTTCTCTCTCTATCCCTCTCTCTCTCTCTCTCTCTCTCTCTCTCTCTCTCTCTCTCTATTTCTTTCTCTCTTACGAAAAGAAGAGGACAACGACCACAGATGGAAACCGAATAACTATACGTATAGAGGGCAGCTTATGGCCAAACATGCTAAAAGTTTATATTGAAATTTTATTGAAACCAGTGAAAAAGATAATATACACATGTCTGTTGATTTTAATAACAACGAATAGATTTTTAAAGAAGGAACATATAGTGATTCAATGAATTTAGACGCGAAGACAGAAAAATATTATAAATTAAGTACGGAAGTATTCGGATATACTGAAAAAAATAGTGAATAAAAGGATTTCGATTAAAATACAAGGAGATACTAAAAAATAGATAGAATAGAACTATAATACAGAAAAGATGTACGTTTATAAATCTAGCTAGTCTACGAATTAGGAATATTTTTCATAACTGTTGAAAAATATCGAATCAGAAGAATATTTTCAAGAAAAGTTTTATCGAGGATAAAGGAAGGGGAAGAGAAAAAGAGACATGTGTTAAATTTTTATTCGTTGCACAAAAGGGGATGAAGTATGGAATAATCGTGGTCTTTGTCGGTAGTAAATTTTGGACAGTGGTGGTTCGCTGTTCCATGGCGGCCAGCGCTGTGTTCCATCTCTCTCTTTCTTCCTTTCTTTCTCTCTCTCTCTCTCTTTCTCTTTGGCTATAGGTCATAGGGGCGTTTCGGGGGTGCGAGGTAGCCGTTTTCCCTCCTCAAATCTCTCTCCTTTCTCACAACGGCCTCGCTTTTCCACTTATCGACCCCCACGGTTATTAGGGCTGCCTTTGCCTCCAGGGACAATCGAAGGTAGGTACCCGACAAATGGGCGGGGCTTGACGGAGGGTCATACCCATCGCATTCCACCCTGACACCAGTTTCCTGCTTTTTCGAAAGTCGCACCAAAGCGAAGATGGCGAGATTTCGTATGTTTCAACATTAGTTCGGGCTTTGCTACTTTAACGTATTAGATATCGTCATCTAATCTTTCATCGAAAATCAACAGAAATGTTGAAGAACGTTAATCGATTTGTCTCCGTTCTAATAGTTTGATCTTACAGTTGTTAAATCATTTAATCGATTAAATCATTCGTACATATCCTGTATGTATTTATCACGTACTTACTTTCTATTATCTTTATTGTCTAATTTTATGTGGTACGACGAAAGTTCGATGAAAAAAGAACGAGGGAATTAATAATCGGACGAACAAGTCTCCGGTATACAACCATAATGCTCTCTTACACACTTGACAAACGTCGCTTTCATATATCATAAATTTCGTATTGAAGATTCAACAGTCGTCACAGTGATACGGAACAGCGACTATTTCATGGAAACCAACAGCAAGAACCCGACGAACCAATTCTAGCCGTCATTCCAAGTCCGAAAGTAACTCGTCATTCGAGGGAGCAAACATTTCTACTTTTCGATGTGCAAACCTTGCTCCCGGAAAGCTTGCTCTTTAACTGTGCTGACCATTTCGCGTCTCATTCAGCCTTGCCATTCATCCCCCATCTTTTATCCTCTCTAACGATTCACATACTTAATGGCTCGTTTAGCTGTGCATTTATACAGCTTCATATATGGTTCTACGAAGAAATAGTTTAACTTTAATTTCTTGCAAATGAAAAAAGAAAGAAAAAGAGAAAGGAGTATAATAAGAATGAATCATGACGATCACGAACATTTCGAGAAAAAATAAATGGCGAAAAGGAATTCGTAGAGAGGAAAAGAGAAGAAGTACCTAGAAGTAATGTCTATCACGAAACACGTAAAGGCAACGTAGAGTGCGAAACAACGTACGCGAGGATTCCTTTGTGACGCGAAGCTGCTCGACGTTTGCCAGCCCCCATCGTTCAATGCGGAGCGTTCTTTTTTTATGTCAACACGAGGGCCAATTGAGTGGATATAATAGCGGTACCACATGTTTCACTCGGATTCGCCGACATGTGGGCTATGCTGGTAATGCGTCTGTATGTGTGCGAGAGCTCGCGCGCGCATGTGCTTTCACGAACGGGTCCGTGCTGGCTGCATAGGGTAAATCGCACGAATAATAAACGACGATCCTCAAAGTCATCTAATTGATCGTCGTGATTTCGCTATTCCCGTCCTCTCTCTCTCTCTCTCTCTCTCTCTCTCGCTCTCTCTCTCTCTCTCTCTCTCTCCTATTTACTCGACCGTCAATGCCTGGCACACTTCAGTCCTCGTTCGAGAAACACTAGTTGAATTAGCTTCACGAAACGTGCCTTCCGATTGTAATTTCGAATATTGTTATGATTGTCACTTTGAAATTCTTTGAAGGAGAATCTAACGGGTCGTTCTTTACGTTTCAGACATATCATGCAACCATTCTCGACGAGCAACACGATGGCGACGGAAACACCGACCAGTCTGCCAACGGAGAAGGTGAGCTCGCCACCACCCTCTCGGAACTTGACCTTCTCCATAGCGAAGATCATGGAACCGGACAAACGTCTAACCGAGCAAGCGAACGTAGCTCAAACGGTCCAAGCAGCGGTCGTACCACCGCCATCGACAACGACGGCGACCCCTACGACGACTCCACCTGGTATACTTCATCAGGCATCGCATATTCCAGCGCTTACCCAGCGTTATTCAGCCCATCTAGAGTCGGCCTTCAAGAAATACGTGCCAACATTAAGGCATCAAAATCTTTATCCCCTCCTCTACTATCATCCGAGCCCATTGTTAAGGGCCTTTCCAGGTTCACCAGCGACAACCCCGAGCGTTCCACAAACCTCCCCACCACCCAGTTCTGTTCAAGACACTTCTATTTCCTCGAGGCTAAGCCTAATGACGATCTCGCCGGAAAGTCAACGTGGAAAGAAAAGTCCGGCACCGCGAAACGAGTTAAACGGTACGAACAAGCAAAAGACCTTCACATGTTCCGAGTGTGGCAAAGTCTTCAATGCACATTACAATCTTACCCGGCACATGCCTGTGCACACAGGAGCTCGGCCATTCGTATGTAAAATATGCGGTAAAGGATTTCGTCAGGCGAGTACTCTTTGCAGGCATAAGATCATACACACTGCTGAAAAACCGCACAAATGTCAAACGTGCGGTAAAGCTTTTAACAGAAGTTCCACGTTGAATACTCACACCCGTATACACGCTAATTACAAGCCGTTTATATGCGAGTTCTGCGGCAAAGGATTCCATCAGAAAGGAAATTACAAGAATCATAAGTTGACGCATAGCGACGAGAAGGCGTACAAATGTACCGTATGCAATAAGGCATTCCATCAGATCTACAATCTCACTTTTCATATGCATACGCATAATGATAAGAAACCTTTCTCATGTAAGATATGTGGCAAAGGCTTTTGCAGGAATTTCGATTTGAAAAAACACATGAGGAAACTTCATGACACTGGTTTACCCGTACTCGCTGGACTTGGTACTTCCAGTCAAAGTCATAATCAACAACCAGGATACGCGTCGATGCATCAGCCACCCGATGGACGTCCTTTTGTCAGTCCATTCCTTTTACCACCTCCAAATTCGACCAGTTATCTCACTAAGATGTTGTGACATAGTGAGAACATTCCTTATCCGAGGAAAACTCAATGTCCATTGATGTTGGCTCCTCCTTGTTACGCCGGAGACATCGCTCAATTGGCCCAACCTTCGAAGTGAAAACGGATCGAACGTCAGCCAACGTGTAACCCTGACTGAAATGACAAAACTTAAAGCTCTCTTCGACGATATTTGATCGTTCAAAAACAAAATAAAAAAAATAAAAAAGGAACAAAAAAAAATACGTTTTCCGGTTTTCTCGATTCATCGAAGACTTACGAAATGAAATATCATCGAAATCCCGATTAACGAAGAATGCCTATTGCTTTCGAAATTTTTATCAAAGGCGAATTGTGTCCCCAACGTATCATATACACTCCGTTGAACCTACTCGAGTTCAGGAGTCCAATGGGAACATCTACACCTGTTTCGGCTAATACATCTTTGTAATTCGTTTATCGTCAAAACGTTTATCGTTACTGACAGATTTCAACCGAGAATTAGCCCTCGAAAATTGTCCTCTCGTTCTTGCACGGTGAATAACGTTTCATGTATTATTCACCTAACGTTGCACATGATGATGTCACCATTTGAGCTTCAAGATTAGAGAAACATTGCTAATCAAAAGAAAGAGATCAGTGTTGTTTACGTAAACGATTAATCGAAAGTGTATGAACTTTTTCTACATACAAAAGACAAAGATCGAGCCCTACGTGCGTTCGAACTGATATATCGAGCAAACCAATGGATGATTCGATCGGTACGCTTCTTATCGATGACTACTCGTACGTGTAAATACTTGTAAATATTTGTATGTGCAAAGTAAATATATGGTATGGTATACGATAGATGTACGTATCTATGTGAGTGACTGAGTGAGAGAGAAAGAGAGAGAGAGAGAGAGAGAGAAGAAAGAACGATAGACAGATGTGAAAACGATTATAAGTATGTAATTTATAATTAATACGTAGGCATCGTCAGTGAGACGATTTTAAAAAGTCGTTCGAAACGGTTAATTAATTCGTATGGATCTCAAGAGAGGATTAAACAAAGTTTCAATGAGCATATGGAACAACTTAAACCATTGATCGCATATAGGTATCTATCATTTAGAAAACTGTATAAATTGGTGTGATAGTAGTTTTAAGTCGATCGTAGATAGCAAATAAAATGTTGGTCCTTTATTATATCGATCGTTGTAATCATTACGTAGAATTACGTCGCGATCGTTACGGCCACTGTGATTACATGATTACAACGGCTTTGCAATAGAATCAAGACGAGATAATATTATTATTACGACGAGATCGTGTACCTAATTCTTCTAATTATGCATTTTTATTTACGTCTTCCAATATTACTTACATATAAATATATATATATATATATATATATATATATATATATATATATATATATGTATATATATATATATATATACACACATACATACATACATATAACAGCAAAGAAACGTTCTATTTAAGATCAACTACGAATACTTCGTTTAATTCGTTTTTCTTTCTTCCTTATCTCCGTTTTCTATTAATTTGATCATCAATATTGCGTCGAACTTAGCAAAGAGGATCACGAAAGTGAATGTATGTACGCGTTTATACCTTACGAATTAGATGAATATTGCAGATGTTGTCAACAAGATTTATCAAATATGATGATGATAATGATGAAAAACAAGAAGAAAGAAACAAAAAAAGAAATCTAAAACCAAAAAGAAGTAATATATGTAGATAATCGATAGAGTGTAGATGAAAATGCATATGTATGTGTTCCCTGTTGTAAATATGAATCTATTCAATGCAATAAATTTTAATGATATCGACACACGTCACGAAAATTCACTTCCTAATAATTCCAGAAAACAAAATTCCAACGTTTCTCAATTTGGCAATCGTTCGCGTAAAGTCAATAGATTCGATTATCAAACTCAAAGCAAATATCTACTAATTATTTCGTATGTACATATGTATAATCGAACATATGGAGTGCGTAAAATTTATACGCCAATGGAAACAAAGAAATCAGTTGATTATCCAATTTGTTGGAGTGCCAATATGGAGTAATAATGAAATAAATCGATATGTCGGTATATCGAACGGGTACGATATTCTGCATCGGTCATACATAATATATCGATCGAAGCACGAACGAAAAGGAGAACATAAAACCAGCTGAGAGGGATAACGAGTAATCTCTCGGGAGCATCATTGGGCTCGAGCTCAATCCTTTATCTTGCGATAGGCGAGAACGAAAGAACCCTTAAGCACATCGTCTATTGCTCTACTCGAGTCGATCTTTTCTTCGTAGGGTTGGAAATCGATGTAGGTAGGTATATAAATAGCTATCTGCATAGTATACATATATCTCTGTCTAACTGTCTACATATATGTGTATATATATATATATATATATATATATATATATATGTATATATATGTATATATATGTATGTATATATATATGTATATATATATTGTGTATATTATGTATATATATGTGTATATATATATATACACACACACACATATATATATACAGCATGTATTATGTATGTATAAGTGTATATATAGCGAAGACGAAAGATGGACAAAGTGAACGAGACATATCATCTACCATTAGACACGATGCGATCTCTCTATGCGACCGAACAAGCCAATGAGATGTATCACGAGAAAAAGAGAGAGAGAGGGGGAGAGAAAGAGAGACCGATAGGACAAGAGGATGGCTGAAACATCGAGGGTCGGAGGAAAGAGAGGATGACGTGCTTCTCTCTTGATATTTGCGAGAGATATCGTACGGACCTTCTGATGTATCTTCAGAATCTGTCCTCTATCCATTAAATCCGAGCTCATCCACTCCCATCCCTTGATGTGTCCCTTATCAAATGGGTGTCGCTCGTTACAGCGCACCCTCTAGAGAGCGTCGCTCGAGCTACTACGTGTCAATGAGAGGGATTTCTCTTTTCCAGAGGTCAGCACAACGTAACGGCACAACGTTGCGATCTCTTCGAATCGATTCAAAATTTTTCATCGTTATTCCGACGAACAAATCTCATCGATTATCATGTTATACCTACACGTTAAATACGATCCAACAGGGATTAGATTAAATATTATTAGAGATTTGTTAACTCTGATTCTTGATATAAGGATAAAAATGACGAAAAAAGAAAAGAAAAGAAAAAAGCAGAAAGAGAGAGAAAGGAAAATGTAACTAGAAGGTTTAATGAAATCGTGTTTAAACGGATCATCGAAATACCATCATTATCCTCATAAAAAGAAAGAATTTTCACGAGCTATAATTCTTTCTAAAAGAATTTTACTAAGGTTGCTTGCCTCCTTTTCGAAACAGCAGGAAGTCCATCTTTGGCTTCGGAGGAAACGTAAGTATAAAAGTTTTCCCTTGCAAGCAGCAGGGGTTGTGTACAAACAAGTATTTAGTCGACGTTTAATAGGAATTATCCTCAACGAACAGGGACAATTAGGGGTGGATTATTAACACCTGGAGACGGCGTCACGCTGGTTACCGAATCGACATGCTTTGGTCGAACGACAAAGATCCGTAAAGTTACATACAAAATTTTTTTTCTTTTTCGTTTCTCTTTTCTCGGTAACTTTCGATGCGAACTCACTCTAGCGCGATTCCGCTTTGTGAATTCGCTCGACGAAGAAAGGAAACAGCTAGATTTAGGTTGAATGCGAAGAAGCATGAAATCCTTTGAAGCGCTCTTTCTTTTCGATATCTCGAAAGAAGGGAAAGATCTTGAAAGAGAGTCGATTAATTTTTACACGTATAACTTAATTCAATTTTTCGCGGAGAAGGTGACATGCATCTATTCTAAATTAACAAAAACGACTACTTTACGAAGATGGATTAAATTAACATTGTAAATTATGCAAATTAAATATAAAAAAAATTGCAAAATCCTGATCAACGGTCGAATCGAATAGAAATGTAAATCTATACCTATGCGTATTTAAACTTGCTGAACCGAGAGAGTAGTTCCAAAATTGTCGAGATTTTCGTTTAATTTACTAACGGGTGTACAAATACAGACACAAACGTGGAGTCATATGGGGACAGTATAACGTAGAGAAAACAAGTGAAATTCTTCTTCTTTTTCGATAAACAAAATCAAACAAAATATTCCCGAGAAGTATGTATCTATGCATATAAATTCTATACATTCGTACGTAGAAAATTCCTGATATATCAATCATGTAACGTAATATCGACGTTATTGATTTTATCAATTTTCACAGATGTATAAAAATGTTGTTTACGCAATAAATAGACGCCATAAACAAAAATTTCACTTTAATATCAAATTATATATGTATGTAGATGTAATATCTCAATTATTACTAAGATAGATGGAATAATACATAATAATCACGAATGAATACTATCCCTAGAGAAAAGAGAAGAGAAATTTGCGACAAACGATTGGTTGCCAAGCGCGACAGAGGCAACATATCTCATAGCATGTTTTGTTCGAACGTGTCCCGATCCTCCCTCATTCCCGAGGTTCCTGCCCGTTAATATCTTCGTAATTGGTTAAAACCCGTAACTGATGAGTGAACTGTAAGTTATTATGCGAGGAGACCCTTGCTTCTCGCGGCAACGAGGGTTTATGGGATACGGTTCAACACCTCTTCATTACCCTCTTCATCCCTCGATAGAATGCTGCTATCGAGGTGCTCACGCTAGCGTAATGGCATACCCGCCATTGTGTCCTTCTACCATATTCCTCAATCCTCTCTGATACATACGAATGAACGAACGAATGAACGAACGAACGAGTGAACTCGTCGATCTCGTCGAACGTGATTTTTTCTTTTCTTTTTTTTTTTATCACTGCCTACATGGAATATAAAATAGTTCTGTTTCTGCTAAAAGATTCACGAGTGTAAAGATTGCTATAGCTTATCATCATCTTTCTTGTTCTATTTATCTATCTTCATCATCTATCTATCTATATTATCTATTAATCAAAGATTATCATTATATTAGAAACAAAAAAAAAAGAAAAAAACAAAAAGAAACGAATTAAAAATTGAATAAAATCTTTGAAATCTTGTCATTATTTAGTAGAGATATAAGTACTTGCTTTAGAGACCGATTCGATAGGACATTTTTGAGAATCAGCCAAGAAAAGATCAGGTGTCAACCAAGGGACGTTTCTCCATTCGACGCTAGTCATTGTATTCAGAACGATCGTTATGCACGGTTCGACGCCTTGGTAAAAGCCGGTTAGTACGGGGCAGAGACTGAATGATGATTCGGCTCGTTCGTTTCGAGTTATTTGGCTAAATGGAATACTCCCGCGCGGGATTGTACGTTAACATATATAACGTCAATGGAAGAATAGAAAATTATTGGTGAGACGTTAGGAACGAAGTTACATGCATGTTCATTATAAATAACTACTTTTTTCGTTCGTTTTACCCTTCTGTTTGTTTCCGTGACACGTATTTGGAGCGTAAGATAGTAACGATGATGATACTCGGTGATTAAAAATATCCGACGAGGAAGAAGAAAAAGAAAAAGAAGAAGAAATTCGACGAGAGTTTCAACAAAATCTCGGAAAGTTTGCAATCTGAAAATAACGAGGAACGGGAATGCGATATTATAATTACGCTTTTTCCTCGTTCGAGATAGAAGTACGAAGAATACGATAATCAAAGTTTATTGTGTTAGGATGAGGGAACAAATTGGATGACACAACATAAAGAAAGAGAGAAAAAGAAAGAACTAGAAGAGAGAGAGAAAAAGAAAGAGACAGACAGAAGCGGAGAGTTCAAAGTTAGAAGAAACGTCCGTAGAGTGAAAAGAAGAGAGAGGGATAGGTTGGAGGAAGAAGAGAAAGAGAAGAAGAAAGTGTTTGAGTAGTGTGCGAGTTCTTGCATGCGAACCTAACGAGGAGAGAAACGAAGGAGAAAAGCACGGCGTGTACTACGTATTATAATGACGTCTCCCTCGCTTACGGCTTTGCTACGTCTTTTTTTACCACCTCCACTCTCTTTTTCCATCCCTTCTCCAGCACCTTTTCCTTTTGGTGCTACGACAGCGAATGTGAAGAACTCCATTTTTCATTTCATGATACTCTCTGTCTCTTTCTCTCCCTCTCTCTCCCTCTCTCTCTCTCTCTCTCTCTCTCTCCCTCTCTCTCTCTCTCTCTCACACACACACACACACACACACACACACTTTCTTTCTCGATTACCGATTCTCGCTTGCTCGCTTCTCAACGACATCGATTCAGCAATGCTCCACCTCCTCTTTCACCTCCTACTTTGCCTCCTCGACGAACCCATCTTTCCCCATTACTCGTCTCTGGCTTCTACCTTGACGCGAATCAAATGGAAGTACGAAGGGGCTGCTCCCAATAATAATCACTATCGGAAAAGGTCGTATCGTTGATACCTATAAATGATATACTTCGATATGTATCAACGTGAACGATAGTTTACTGGTGTTCAGTAAAAATTTTTAACAATCCGCTATGAGATACGTAGACTGGTTCAAATCTCGTTATACGAAATCAAAACTGATAATTCTCCATGCATCGTGTCTTCGAACTAAGGTAATATTTTTTTTGTATTTTGAAAGTAAGAGATAACAGATGAGATAAGAGTTCGTTTCTCTGACGAATCTCCCCAAAAATTGACCGCGATTTCCTGCTGAAAGCAAAATCGTATATAGATAGAATCAAAAATAGAGATAAAAAGATAAAAAGAGGAAATGGGTCAATGAAATGTCAGGAGATTCGTGTTAGAATAGAAAAGGGCCAATGAGAAGGAACAGGTCGGTGTGAGATCACGCACGTATCTTGGGTACTTTCGTTCGTGGGGCGGTACGGTGACTCTTGAGCATCATCAAAAGGGTTACGTGCCAACAGGAGAGATCGCCGAGGGTGCCGGAGACATTTTCGAATCTGTTTAATCTTGGTACGCGGTGCGTAAGTGAAAGCTATCTCCGTGAATGTGAAATCAAACAAAGCGACAAACAAACTCGTCTCTTCAGTTTTGCCAAAGAACAGGAACAGCGAAGCTGTGGTTGGTACGTGGTTGGCTTCTCCCCTACCCCACCTCTTTATATATATCCCTTTACCACCCCTTTCTCACTCTTCTCTACTTCAACGAAAAGAGCTTTGATGTGTGTGCACAACACCATCGCATCACACTCCAAGTGTTTATGAGGTGAATCTCTCTCTCTCTTTTTCTCTTTCCAATCGCAGTGAATGCACGAGCACCAGGCAACCCCAGTACTCTCTTTAGTCTACTTTCAGGTTGGATAATTAACCGGCTACCCCTTTACCATCCGTACCGATGTCGTCGCCATTACTAGCACCAGTAGAGCTATCAACAACATCGAGGCATAAAGATCGTCGAACCGGAAATAGTCTCGCGACGAGTGACGAGTCGGGAGAAGGAATGGACGTCGTTGGAACGAAAAGGGGAAGATGGAGGAGGGCCGAATAATTAATCGTCATCCCGATGTGTTTCGATGCGAGAGAATACGCGAACGAACGAACGAACGTGGCTGGACGTAACTTCGTGCCCCAAAGAATTGTACATTTTCGTCTGAAATGCCAATTATCCTGCTTTCGAGTTTACATTTCACAGAAACAGAAAGGAAATAACTTTCAAAGGTCGATGAACGTATGAATTTTTAGAGCGTGCGGAGTGTCTTCCAGGGTACGTTATAATTTCTATTCGATGATTTCAAGAGCTCGCCTTTCGATTCTTTGAAATTTTGTTCTCCGATAGATCATAGCATCTTCAAACCAACCAAACTTCATTTACGACGTGGTGAACAGATAGGATCGAACACGTTAAATCTAAAGAAAAAATATTAAATAAACAACAATAACTATCACTAGGCGATTTGGTCTTCAAGAGGTCTGAGGAGTTCCAAATTGTTGGTACTACATTAAAATAAATCGATTATGCCATTACTATTCACATTCGATTATAACAGCAAATATAGAAATAAAAATTATGTACTAATAACCAAATATTAAATTAAATTTATTATATAATATAACATAAATTTATATTGTCAAGTGGGAGTTCCTGTCTTACGGAACACGAGGCAATCGTTTCCTATGCTTTTGTATAAATTGGCCATTGTTATACAAAATATTACAGAGAAATAACGTTGGTAAATCGAATTTAACATGACGAACTAATATGTGAATTTAAAATTATTTACATAACTTTTCGATCATAAAACGTTTTCGCTCGAACCTGTCATAATATACGCGAAAATTCAAATTCGATGTTGTTCGCGGAAAGCTTACGTGCGTTACCGGCCGGTCGTCAACGAACAAATGAATGAAACGATTTCATAAATCTTTTTTGCTTATATGTGTATATAATACATCCGTAACGTGGAAATCTACGATACATAGGTAATTTGTCGTGACGCAAGGCGTGAACAATTCTCATCTGATTTTAGGAAACAATGTCTGGCAGATTATACGTGGAGCTACCTAACACGACTTAGCACGATTCAATTATTTCGCCGACATGGAAATTACGTATTTACGGGACATCATGGTCTCGTCTGGATATACCTCACCCTTCATGCTCTACCTCCACTCACCCACCCAATTCCTCCACGAACTATTTTTCTTTTTTCTTTTCTTTTCTCCTCATCAGCGGAGGCGGCATTATGAAACGTTCGGCCAGACGAATGAATGACGAACGAATGTGTTTCGAAAACTTGTTTCGACAGTGGCGATAATAAGGCTTTCATAGAGATGTTACGAGCAGACCGACCAACAGTTACCATTGTGTCTGTCCGTGGGTGCATACCTGCCTCTAACTCGAGCGAACATCCTGGAAATCTTCTTCAATGGGCCGAGCGACGATCCAGGAAGCCAGGATTCATCATCCCAGAAGCGTTCTCTTTTCCCTCTTTCTTCCGTTATATTCAGAAATCGCTAACGATCGCCATTATTACGTCGATCGGTTTTCCAGGAAAAAGAAGAAGAGGAACAATCATTTGTAAACAAATATGAATATTACGAAAACTTTAACCAACCGACGTATCTACGTATGTATATATATATATGTATGTGCATGTATATATATGTATGTATATATATACATGTATATATACATGTATACAAATATATATATATATATATATATATATATACACACACACACACACACACACACACACACACACATATGTAATGACAATCACGTTAGTACTTCTCTATACTTTATATACATAATAAATAAAAGCAAACAGAAAAAATTGAAACTAATATATAAACGAACGAAAAAGATATAGAAAAGGGTTAAGTCGAAGCATTGTCGAGTTCGGATTTTAACATTAATTAAGAGAAGCAAGGTAAGTACGAGACACCTGATACATTTGAATTGGTAGTATTGCTGCTAAGAGTTTCTTTTCGTGAATGAGGTTAGCTACTGTACAAATATCCACAAAGCATAGCCAGTAAGTTAGAAGGAACTTTGTTGCTTTACGATCGTTTGAAAGACGAAGAATCATAAAGGATGCCGACGACGTGTTTCTTCTTCTACTTCTTCTTCCTGCTCTTCTGGCTACCTCTACAAGGACTTCGGGATAGACTTCAGGATTAAAGGACTCTGCCGGTAGGTATATAACAACAATGACGTGGCAATTCAACGCAACTCGTGTAAGGAAACGCGTTCGATGACAATAGAGGCGGTAGCCGAGATTACGAGCAATAAATTGTATCACGGTTCGTTTCGCTAATTCCCATAATAATCTAATGGATTAACGATTATCTGTTTAGTTCGCCTCGTTTACGTTAGGCCACGTCTTCTTCGTCTCTTCGTAGTAGCGAGCGAACTTTTGAGATCGGTTTTGTTAAAACGGATGGACCAAAATGAACCGAAAGATCTTATTGAGTTGTATGAGAAACTACAATGCAACAAACAAGTGCAGAGCATGTTAATTCGTCTAGAAATTTTATCGATTTATCTATTCGAATTTTCTTTACTAATCATTGCTAAATCTTTTTGATGATCGTGAAGTACCCATATATATTTATTTTGAGAAAAAAGACCAGAGCAGTTATATTTCTCACTTTTTTCTATTTCTATTTTTTTATCATTGTACAAAATACGGTCGAGTTAGGGTGCAATTTAATTTAATAGGGATAAGCGTCTCTCTGTAGGGAGATCAGTGAAGATCGAAGGGGGTGAATCGGGCGAAGACCGTCGATCAGTATTTAGTGCTTCCTGCGAGTGACACGTATATGCATACATACATTATATACAAGGCGTACCGATTTACTTCAATCAACCTTCATAATGTTCGACAAGTCCTATTAAAAGACGTCTCATCCGAAGGAAAAATAATCATAATTAAAACATAATTAACAATTGATTTAAAGAATTACGTTAATTTTATGAATTTTAAAAGTTTTATGCAGTTTCAAGTTACATAAATCATAAATATTATTTTTAAGGAATTTATATTTAATTTGATCAATCTAACGATATCAATATGTGTAATAATTTGTAATTCATTTTAAATTAATTTAGATAATATTATTATAAAAAAAATAATCAATAAAATATTTTCAATGGATTCAAAATGTGTATGCACGATCAAAGTTCATAAAATCTAGTGTTTATTAATAAAAAAATTTATATTGTCTCGCGGTAATCAATTTTGTAGAAAAAAAGAAAGAAGAAAAAAATTAAATTACACCCTAATCGTACCCTTAATTCGTGGAACTTTATGTGGCCGGCACACGACGTTTTAAACGATTCCACGAGCGCACAATAATCCTAAGAGTCTCGATCTTAAATACGTGTCCCTCTCTGTCGTTCATTGTCACTTCGAGAACGTTTCTACGGTAGCTACATCGACGCTGATGAACATCGGAGGCGTACCTACTCGTGTAAACGCTCGCCCCCAGTGCCAAGCTGTGGATCTTTTCAGGGATAAAAACGAAAGAGTGAGAGAAATGGTAGGAAGGAAAGAAAGAGGAAAAAAGAGAAAAGAGTGAGAAAGAAGGAGAGAGAGAGAGTGCAAAGGGGTGGTACGTAGAAGAGGGACAGCAAATGTTTGCATAGACACAAGCCAGACTGGTGAAGCCAGAACGGAGGATGAGAAGAAAGAAGAAAAAGATAGAGAGAGAGAGAGAGAGAGAGAGAAGAAAGAAAGGAAAAAACGTAGGGTTTATCGTCGATTGCGGGAGCACATAGGAAGACAAGAATCAGTGGGTGTAGAAGGGTGTGTTGTTTCTACGGAGGGCGGTGTACCACGTACCCACTATATTCCTAAAAGCAGAGCTGAAATTCGCTCGCTCGATGTACGTGACGTGGGTGGACAGGTTAACGCGTTCGAGGGATTCTGTGCCGGCGTGAAACGCTTAGCGAGATTGCAGCCGACAATACGACAATACAGTATGCGTGACACGCCCGACGGGCTTCTCTCCTAACGGAGGAGGAATCCGGGGTGGATCCGGGGGTGCAGACACTAAAATCTCGCCAATTCTAGAGGGGTACGTTTTGCGTATGTATGTATATGTTACCGAGTGAATAAGTCTCTCTCTATCTCTCTCTCTCTCTCTCTCTCTCTGTGTGGGGGGTGGGTGAGTGGGTGGGTGGGTGTGGGTGTGTACTGGCAACAGGATTAAAACTACGAGTTTCCTCTCATCATCTTTTATTATTTTAATAAAAACCTGAAATGTTTCTGTTTATTACAAAAATTAAAAAAAAGAAAAATTAATATATTTTGACAATATCAATACAAGTTATTAATTTTAATGATAATCTAAGGTAGGTATATAAAAAGAAGTTAAACGTTTAAATATTTGATGATAATTGTTAGTCCTTTCATAGGCGAATTCTTTTATTCATTTGAATCCTTTGTAAGACAGAAAAAAATAAAGGTACAGATAGGAAATCTTTCGAACAAACTGAAGAACCCGTACTCCGAGGCACTTTTCTAAGCGTTATAATAATGGTATTGTGAGCTATTTTATAGACTGTATACATATAGGTTTGTATATACAAAGAGAGAGAGAGAGAGGGGAGAAATGGTTCAATCTCAACGAAGGGTGAGGATACTCTTTGAAGCGTTAACTTTTGTTATATACAAGGCCATTTTTTCTGTTAGAAACAACTTACCACTTTGCTGATATAAAACGTGTTTTATTTATAATGATTGCTGATCATTTCTTTTTTTTGTCTTTCTCTCTCAATCATACATTAGCACGTGACGAATTATCAAGATTTTTGCGTTTGATAAATGATTTCGTAACGTTGACCCTTAAACATCTATTTGGGATATAATTTTTTAAGCGAGATCATCAAACAAGAACGATGACCCACTTCTTCGTCGATTACAAATCAATATTACGTCGTCTCGAGAACTCGCGTCTCTATAGGTAGGTATAGTACATATCTACGTCAAAAGCGAGATCGAACTTTTTCAATCTCGATTAATTCCGGCGCAGTGATATTGCCGTGACAGGGCCGATTGTCCGCGATTAAAGAGTGCGGAAAACGTGCGCTTGAGTGACACGGTCGCGCTCGAAAGTAAAAAAGGAACCCTATGAAAATAAAATAGAACGCGGAGTGTACCGCGTGACAGGTATCGATGCTTCATAAACACCGCGTATGAATTTCACCCCTTCTCCCTCCTTCTCTCTCTCTCCCTCTCCTCTCTCTTTTGCCACCCTCCATTTATCAATCAACACCTCGATAACGAATCTCAGGTTCAAAAAATTCCATTTTTAAGGACATGCCGTGTGTACGACTGTATTTAAGGTGTAAACGATTTCTAAATACATTATTGTTATTATCATTATATTTTTTGATCTTTAGTTCATCGAGATTTTTTATTTTTTTTTCTGCTGAAACTTCCAGATTTCCTTTATTTTATCTTAGAAAAACTCTAATTTAGATATTACACGTTTTGAGTGTATAGTTGTTTTTTGTATTTTTTGGCGTATGTCCTTTTTCAGTCCTATTTGTTTTGTATATAGATTAAACGCGTGAGGTATGATGCTTGTTGTGGATATTATTAGTGATATTACGTATACTTTGCCTTATTACCATATCCTTTCTACTTCTATTGTAAATGGTGTTTATTTCTCTATCTTTTCGTTATATTCTTTTGCTATATGTTTGTGTCATTTGAGGCCGCTATATCAATCAGATACGTCATTTTGTATGTTTTGTTCTGAAAAGTGATATCTGGTCTGTTATAGGCGATTGTTTTATTCATATTTATGTTACATCCCAGTATACTTCTTATTATTATTATTATTTTTATTTTTAGTACTTTGCAGACTTGTGCATGGTTAATAATGGAGAATCATGCAGACCGTAGTATAGCATATTTTCTCTATAGGTGTTAAATATGATACATTCAGGAATTTTTTCGTGATGAAGAATTACTAATTTTTCTAGCTGTATATATGCGTTTAGGTGTAGTTGTAATGTGCAGGTATATGACTGTTTTTAATATGATTCCTGTGATTGATAGCATGATCGAAATTATTATTATAATTATTGTTATTATAATTATAATAATAATAATAATAATTATTATTATTATTATTATTATTATTATTATTATTATTATTATTATCACCGGTGAATTTTGCTATAGTCGAAAATAAATCGGAAAGAGGAAAATGATGCTGCTTATTCGAAATCTCTTTCTCTCTTTTTATTTCGTTTTCTCTTTGAAAGTTTTTCGCCCGTTCGCGTCAAAGGTCCAACGAGGGATTTTGAAAGTGCCACGCCAATGGAACGCGAACGGTCCGTAAACGGTTAAGCTGGGCTTAGGCGATGCGCTACCGTGGGTAAAGATTACGGCCGAACGATTTTCCTGTGGTTCTCGAGAACGTGCGTATTTAGATACATACGTGCGTGAGTTGCGACGATCCATGTGTCGTCGGGTTAGAGAAGAGATCAACGTTCCAACGTGAAATCTCTCGACGTTGTGGAAGTGCTCGAGAATATATAGATATATATAATATACTACACAAATTCTCCGGTGTAATGCTCGTAGGAAGCCGAGGGTGATTCCCTACGGCGTGGATCCTCGATGACGATGACAAGGGCCGACAGCCTTTCCAAACACAAACTCGTAAACGTCTGCTCACGTTTCATGTCAGACATGAGCCGACCTTTAACCCGGGAAACGTCCAACGAGAATCGAGACTTAACTTTTAAACTAAACTCAGTTTTAGTCTGACCGACACATTAATTGTTATCTTAATTATTGTATAGAATTTATATTACTTCGAATTTTTTCCCGATAGAATTCAATGTATCTGTAAGATTACTTATCGTCCGGAGGAACGTAAAGAATAATAGGGTGCACGTCTCTATCGAATCACCTACGCGTATCCACTACTCACTCGAGTGCTTCCTTTATTGGATTCTTCCAGTCAATAAACTAAATAATTCGATATGTCCGAGAAAATCGTAAGAAATCGTATGTGAATCGAATTAGGAGGGTTCATATAATATCGTTCTTATGAATATCGAGAATCTCGAGAAAATCTTTTCTTCCGGCAGATTATTAGATGTTTTGATTTACATGAAATGTTTTATGCTCGAACGATTTCACTATACCAATAATAATAACCGAGAGAAAACGAAAAATTGCGAGGAGTCTTTGACAGTATGTATTATTATACCTTCCATCGGGGATGAATAGTTCATCCGATTTAGGCTCGTTTCACGGTACAACCCTTTTTACAGGCTCCATTTCCAAAAGTACCGACTATGCCGGACGACAAACGACAACAACAAGAAGATTTGCTCGGGATACCGTTGCAAGGCTTAAAGTATACACGGATTATCTTGCTCTAATACTACTAATACTTTGCCTTTACTCTTTGGGTATTAAAGGAAAATTTACTTACTAGATTTTGGTATAGGTTGTAACCAACGCACATCTTTATGGACAAAAACGAAACGCAGACGAAAGGTCGACGATTCATCTGACATTTTTTATCTTTCTTTTTCACATTTCTAGATCCGACTATTTCAAGAGAAATATAAAAAATCTGTTATTTTACTAACAATTATGTTTAATTTCATTTCAAATCGTATTAACAAGAACTCACTCTAAATTATTTTCCGAGCATAATTTTGTAGAAAGTTTATCTTTCTTCTCTCTTTCTCTTTCTCTCTTTCTTTCTCTCTCTCTCTCTCTCTCTCTCTCTCTCTCTCTCTCTCTCTCTCTCTCTCTCTCTCTCTCTCTCTCTCTTTCTCCCTCTCTCATTTAACAAGATAGAACGCAACGAAAGTCGAAAGCTTCCATTTGAGTTTCGCGGTTAGATTTAACGGAGGCATATGTCAATGTTTGCCTTCTGGCACACACGCTTTACGCTCATCTGGTTACTTTGCTCAATCGGACCCCTCTTTTCGTTCAGATGACCACGAATCGACGACCCCATGAAGGAGAAACCCTCCTAGTTTCAAACTACCGGGCGAGAAAGAAATGGAGTATGAAGCGAGCAATGACTTACGTACGCTTTTACACGCGTAACATTAATTACACTATCGGCTATAGAAAATGATTTAATTGATACTTTAATCGCCACGAATAATGAAAAAATACGTATAAATAATTCATGTATAATTGTGGTTTTATTCTAATAAATTCCTTATTTATAACAGTATTTATTTGATGATAGTTACAATGAACTAATTGTAACTATACAAAATAATAATTCTACGAATTTTTAATACAAAATATCGTATTTATCGGAATGGTACATACATAAATAAATGGCCTTCTAGTATAATACATTTTTTATTTATGATGACAGTGTTATTTATGAATCAACACAGTGTGTACATGTATATTTACATATGCCTTAATACGTTAAAAAGTTGACTAAGTCGATTAACTGTTCGGATTACGAGAGAAAGGATTCCTACGTTGATTACTTGACATCGCGAGACGAAGTACGCAAATAATTGAAAAGCTTGGCATTGTCTTAAGGTGGTGCACAAAATGCTCTCGTTGAAAGTGAGAAACGTTCAGACGTTGGTTCGTCAAACAGGGTAGAGAGAAGGCTGGTGCGAAATGGTAAAGTTGCGTCGGGTGTCGAAAGCTTTTAACCAGCGATGGCTCTAATCCTACGTACAAATGATCAAATGATTTTCCAATGGCTTCTTTGAGGTCATTAAATCGAAGAGACTATTGAAAAATCAAAAAACGTAAGATTATAGTAACAATAAATTCTAATTTGTGAAAATTATTTAAATATTTAATATTATATTAATGATTAAAGTCTCGTTAGTTTTATCTATTATAAAAAAATAAAACTTAAAATGTTTCCTAAACCATGATCAATTATCGATTTATATAATTCAATGTGCTTCGTACACTTCCTACATACTTATTTATGTTTAAAGAAAAAAAAAGAAACTAATCGTTTTCTTACAATGGGAAAAAATTACTGAAAAATTGAAAAATTTAAGATAACAGTAGCAGTAGATTATATCTCAATAAATGATCCAAGTTTTCGATATTACAAAAAAATTAAAATCTCGTTACGGTCTTGTCCATTGTAAGAAAAAAAAATAAATAAAAAAAGGAAAACAATAAAAATAAATTTTACTGAAATTTAATAAATTATATCAGCGAAATTAAATTCAAAATTATTTTTACATTTTTTATACATTCGCATTTACGTTTAAAAGAGAAATCATTGTATCTAATCGTAGAGACTAAAAAATAGTTTTCGAGTTCAGGCTCGAACGTTGTTCGTTATTGCCCCTAGATTTCAAGGAGACAAGGTGTGAATAGAGCGTTCTCGGTAATGAGGAACCTACTGGCCAAGCAGCCAACCATTCTCCAGCCCATCCATCTAGCCAACCCCGTGGTTTCATCCCCCATGCACATCCTCCATCCATTTTCCTACTATCCCTTCTCGTTTCAACCTCCCCTCTCTCATCTCACTCTCTCTCTCTCTCTCTCTCTCTCTCTCTCATTCTCTATACATCTTCTTCTCTTTCTGTCTACCCTCCAGCCGTTACTACAAGTACAGAACAACGTACCGTACATCCCTTTCCATTCCTCTTCGGGTGGTTTCTTCGCACCACAGCCTCCATTTTAACCTCTGTTGGTCGAGTAAAGGCAAAGGATGTGTTCTCCGCCTCTCTTCGAAGTAGAACGCATACAAAGTACCTACCTATCTACCTATCAGCCGCCATAGAGAGAAAACATACTATAAGGAACCATTCTCACTAGCATATGGCTTTAACGAAAAGAATAACAATTTCCCTTTTTCCCGTGTCCGATAAGATTGTTCGCACGAGGAAGGTAAGCGAGATCGAATCAACCCTCGTGTTTCGCGATAAGCGTCTACATACATACATATGTGCATACATTCGTATGTGTGCGTGTGCGTGTGCGTGTGCGTGTGCGTGTACGTGTGTATACATACATAGATATATACCTATACATAGGCGGAGTCTTCCTTTGCTACCGTACGAATATCAAAGAAAAAAGAAGAGGACGCGTTGGAGTAAAATCTTGGAGTTTCAAAGTAAACGAGCCTCTCGATTCTCTGTATCGACGTTAATACGTTTCGTGGCGAGCTTGCAGAGACAGATTGAGAGAAGGAGGAGGAATGGAGCTTGTGAGGGTAGGAGGTGGGAGTATCCGGTAGTAAAAGATATCGTTGAAAAGGAATTCTTCTCTAAGGGAGTAGTAGAAAGAGAGTTGAGGCACGGCGATGGTAAGTTGAAAGGATTCCACGGATTAAGGCGTGATAACGAGCTTGGCTCACTCTCGAAAAGCCGATCCTTAAGAGGATCACGAACCACCATCACTACTACTATCATCACCACCACCACCAGTAACACCATTAGCATCACCATTACCACACATACCCAGTAACGTCGGCATCGCAAACGATGCTGCCGATTGGCTGATTATCCACCAAAGTATTACGCTGGTTTATTGTTTTCTCGATTTGACACTTCACTAGGGAAGCAAAGAGATCCTTCAGAACTCTGGCTGACACTCCTCGGCGAGATACTACGAGAAAGACGAAGATGAAAGTTCGCTTCTTCTCTTAGTCAAAGTGACGGAGAAATAACGTTCTTGTTGAACGTTATCAATATATAAGGAGAAAATATTTATATTATCTTCTTTTTCTTTTTTTTTCACTTAATTCAGCGCCGCAATTAGAGAACTAAATCGAGCGATACTTTTCTTTCCATCTTTACTCAAATTGAGCCTGGATATCTTTGGTCAAGTAAGAATTATGCATTCAACGACGACGACGACTTTATTTATTTTGTAGGAAAGGTGAAAGAGGAAAAACCGCCTCGAATCCACTCCACTGGAGACGTTTAATTTACAGGTGAGTAAAAATCTCTCTTTCGAATTATTCGCATCAGCTTCTAGAACTAATAACAATCCTTCGGAAATTTCATATTAATCAATATAACTCTCCTCGAATTCTTTTCTCTTATCCCTAAATATCTTGAAGAACGAAGGAACGATTTGACATGTCGATTAAATCAAAACTATACCACCATCGGCACCGTCCTCGATGGTACAATGTGTTGATGGAGAAGGACGCCCTATCGAAAGACAATGGCCTCTGAGCTCCCTACGAAGGGCTCTGCCTGCCTACCTCATATCCACGTCATGTCACCTATTATCGTGTTAACAGCTAATCGTAGAACAACCCTTGTTCCGGTGCAAGCGAGTTAGATTTCCAAAGGATAAAATAACGAAGACGATATATATGAAATCATTTCGAGATGTGTTCGATAAAACCTTCAGTAAAATAATAAGAAAATAAGAAAAAGAAGTAGAAGAAAATGAAAGGAAAGTATCATTCGGTCAGTTGGTTAATCAGCTCTTATACGATAATGGTACGGATTGTTGAAAGACTAGGAACTTCCCTTTCTCCACCTCCCTCATTTCTTCTCCTTCACCTTCTCTTCCTCCTCCTCCTCCTCTTCCTCCTCTTACTTCTTCAACGGTAGACTCTCGAAGAACGAAGGGTAGGACAGATTGTTATACCTAAATAAATCGAGGGATTGTTTGCAGTGGCATCGTTTTACGCATGATGCCGCGCTCGTTCTTTATTCCTTTCTCGATTCTCGAGAGTCGATGCCACTTGAGCGAGCTAGAGTGTAAGCGAATGCTTACGATCGAGCGCGAGCGAGAGGGACTACACGAGTATAGCAACGTAATTCGAGGTAAGCTCACTCTCTCGGTCACCACCACCTCCCTATCTTCCTTTCTAGGCTTTGATCTGTGCCGGCAAATCTCTGGAAACTACCCCCGATGTACGTACATACGTGTATTCTATATACAGGGTGGAACATTTAAATAGAAATGTCTCGATGTTTTCGTATACGTTTCGTATCTATCTACAAAGAAAGGTGTAAGTATTCTTAGAATAGAAATACAAAAACACGTCTAAGATAACAATGGTTTCTTATCATTTTAGAATATATTATACTGATATAAAAATCATAGATACGTTCTATTTATATATAAACTACACAAATAAAATATTTGATTATTCTAGTTGAAATACATCACCCTATATACGTGTTATACTATACCCTCTTTCACCCACTTGGACTTGAATTCAACAGAGACTCGCGACCACTCTTCCTCATTCTCCTCGGCATTACTACTCGTCGCGTTACATCGTCATCGTCGGCAAAGGAATGACGCCCGCAATGCGCAATTGTCCTTCGCGTTCCACCTCGAACCACTTCACTAGGAAGGAGAAAGTCGAGTGGCCCACCGTCAAAGCTGCCATGTAAAAGAACGCTGCGTCCTTTATTTTTTCTTTTTTCCTTCCTTTTCTTTTTTTTTTTCTTTTTTAACTTCGTCTTTGGCTCGTCAAAACGAACATTATTGCCTCTAGTCGTTTTTCGGACGGTAACTGAGATTTCTTGAAAATTTCTGTAAAAAATAGAAAGGAATGTGATTTTTTTCGAGCAACATTTATTTACCTTCGATTTCAATTGTGTGTATTATTTAAATTGACTCGAAAAAGCATAAAATAAAATTGTACTATCGAAAATATATAAAAACGAGAAGGTTCTCATGTCGATTCGATCAAACTTTACTAAAACAAAATTCGACGGACATGGAATCATCGTGTTATATTCTACGTATGTACACCTATATCAAATATTCAATATCGGCTTTTCCAATGTAAAGTTCATTTTTACCTACAATTTTTCTCGATAATCACGGAGCAGTAAGATAAACTTAAAAATTTTTTAGAAAGCAGATCTCTTCGAATTCCTACGAACACTCCTGTTATGTATTCTTGTATGTTCATTTGATAATGATGTATATTTGAAATACTTAACGAAAAACAGTCGTTGTTTCCTGGAAATAAAAGTAAGGAATGAAAAAGAAAAGAAAAAAAGACAAGAAAAAAAGAAAAAGAAGAAAAAAAATGGAAAGAGGAAAGAGAAAGAGAGAGAGAGAGACGTAATCACACCTGGGTTCGACTTAAGGGACGACAATTAGATGGCGTAGCCCCCGTTGAAAGTTCGTTCGGCCTATAGGTTCTCCATATTCATGGGAGATCAGCGCGCGTTTAGTCGGGGGATGCCGGTGAGTTGATCAAAGAAAAGGCTCGACTACGAAAGCAAGCCGAGGCCCTCACAGCCCCTGCAAACCTTTCTCTCTTTATTACTCAAACAACATCGGCTATCGGAACTCTCGTGGAAGCCGAAGGCTCAACTGTACACTTTTCAAATAATGATCCCGTCGTATTGTATACCTTTGCATTTTTGCATTAATGACGCGCGGACCTTTCTTTTAATATTTCGAGATCAACGATGGAGGCAAAGTAAAAGTACGAACTTTATTTATGTCCCTTTCTCTCTCTCTCTCTCTCTCTCTCTCTCTCTGTCTCTCTCTCTCTCTCTCTCTCACTCTAACGAATATAAATTTTTCTTCTTTAATAGAGAAGCAACGAGGAACGAAGATGTCGTTTGATGCACGACGATGTTCGTTAACGAATTTTCTTCAGAATTTTTTATACCAGCTAATAGACGGCCTCCGTCGTTATGTTTGTTCTTTATATGATTTATAAACACGTCGTATTTCTAACAGAAACAATCTATTCTCCAAAAAATCGTTTAAATTGTTTTCTAGATAAATTTAACAAACACGATTAAAGAGAATCGTTAAATGGTAAGCAAGTATGCGACGCTAAATAAATGGCTTACGTTCATTATTATATTACTTTCTACGCTCGGTGCAGTTCTCTCAACGAGTTAGACAAGTCGGTAACGTTTGAAAAAAAAGCGTTGTTCCAAGAAAAACGACGAGATTTTAGCTGTCTGTCGATTTTCAAATGGTAGTTAAAGTACTGCGAAGACACTTTGATTAAAATGAAATTAAACGTACTTTTCCTCTTCCAGCCAAATGAGACGAAATTGTAACACAAGAAAGAAAAAGAAAAAAAAAGAGAAGAGAAAAGAAGTAGAAGATCCGAGAGAAAAGTCGAACGACACACACACGCTTGCAAAAAAGGCCACGCGGCGCCATTTAATTACGCCTTGAAAAGGTTGGTAGGTTAGATGTAATAGCAATAGTACTAGTAGTAGTGGTAGCAGAAGCAGCAGCAGGAGCAGAGATAACGACACTACCAATGATAAAATGCTCATGGTAGTAGTCAGAATCGAATGTATACTTACTTCCGTCCTTATGGACTTCCGCGACCGCTCCTTCTGACTTCACCCACCAGTGCAAACATGAATATGAAAGATTGAGTTGCCCCTTTGGCAAAGCTCAGGATTTCTCTGTCCATCCACGTTTTTTACCAGCACCACCACCACCATCGCTACCATCACCACCGCTACCACCACCATTACCATTATCATCATCAGCAACAGACGACGCCCTGCGACTATAATAAAATTTACTCGTCTCTTCCAACCTTGAAAGATTCCCGTTATCCTGTAAAAGCCATGGCGACCATCACGTAAATTGAAAGCGTACCCTCACCCCTAGGTGAGTCCAACTCTCTTTCCTCTTCAATCTCGAGAGCCCACTCTCGAGTCTCTATCTCTGTTTCTTTCTTTCTTTTTCTCCCTTCATCTCTCCCTCTCTCTCTCTCTCTCTCTCTCTCTCTCTCTCTCTCTCTCTTTCTTTCTCTCTTTTTCTCTTTAACTTAAATATATAACTACTTTCCGATATAAACTTTCAACCAGCCCCTATTACCGAATATTTCAACCCCCTAAGTTTATCCTGACAACCGACTTGTTTGAATAAGAGACTACGGATGAAGTCTTTGCGAAATCGATTTTAAGCAACTTATATACATTCTAATAAAAATATTTTTTAATGCATGCGATGAAGGAAACAGATATACTTTTTAAATTTATCATTTTTTTTATTATCATTTAAAAATAAATCTAAATGATAAATGATATGAATAAATGATTATAAGGAGTAGTATGTCAATAATTTGTAACGTGTCAATAGATAAAACGATTCCAGGATTTACACTGTATCTGTGAGTTAATTCATCAATAATTCACAGCATGTCTATCATAAAACGATTTAATAGTAATATACTTCTCCACATGAAAAAAATGTATGGTTAGATCTTTTATTAGGTAGAATAGAGATATTAAACTCATACTAATTAAAAACTTAATTATTCAGTACATTGACCTATGTCGCACGAATAGTATTAATCATCGTAAACTAACAGTTATTCCCAGTAGTGTCACTCTTACGTTTTGTGAATAAATCCATACGTTCATTACCACCGCATAGCGCCATCTATTAATTTATTAGAGCAAGGAATCTACAATACTAGTATCATATCAACAAATAATCTGACATACCGACATTAGATCAAAAAATTATTCTAAGATATAGCCATTATATGATAATCGAATAATCGTGATAATTAGTAGAGTAATTTGAAATACCGATAACATATTAAGAGATCAACCTGAAATACCGGCATTAGTCAATAAAGAAATCTGAAATATCGATATTCCGTGAATAGAGTAATTTTAAATGCGATAGATAAGGACAAAATATGAACTACGCGACAAGCAGGGAACGCTGTCCTCACCATGCACTATCGTATCGATGTATAAGCTTGTTTGGTTATTCCCCTCTTGTGCGCATAACAATTGATTACGTGTAGGTAGAAAAATAGTTTAGTAGACTGTGAACTCAATCTCTTTTCAATCTTTCATATGTATATCTTTCTTTGATGGTAGCGTGCATTTCGCAGTGATCCGTGCTGGATACAATGTCGGTTCACATTTGTTTACGATAAATACATAGAAAATAATAAATATAATTGACACATATAAGAATTAGTATATAAATCTGCTACAAAAAATAATAATTTATCGAATATTTTCTTAAAAATAATTAGTAAATACTTATATTATTTTAATACAAATTAAAACTTGAGTTCGTTTCCACACATCCTATGAAGTAGAACTCACAATGCTTTTTTTTACGTAGTTTCTCCTGTAGAACTAGTCCACTATATGCTACTTCAACTATTACTATTACTACTGATGATAATAATAATAATAATAATAATAATAATAATAATAATAATAATAATAATAATAATAATAATAATAATAATAATAATAATAATAATAATAATAATAATAATAATAATAATAATAATAATAATAATAATAATAATAATAATAATAATAATAATAATAATAATAATAATAATAATAATAATAATAATAATAATAATAATAATAATAATAATAATAATAATAATAATAATAATAATAATAATAATAATAATAATAATAATAATAATAATAATAATAATAATAATAATAATAATAATAATAATAATATTAATATTAATATTAATATTAATATTAATAATAATAATAATAATAATAATAATATAATAATAATAATAATAATAATATAATAATAATAATAATAAAAATGTACTTAAATATTATTTAATACATTTTATATTACAATAATAGGACAATTAGCTTCGACTAATCGTGAGTAAGAAACAGTAAGAAACAAATACATAACGAACATAAGGTAGTAAGACAAGGAGAAACGATAGCGGACGAAAACAGAAGAAACGTTTCTTACTTTTCTTCATATATCGTTTGTATTAGACCTATCTATCAATGGACTGCGATAGATGATCATGTATCGAAATTATCAAGGACACGATTTGTTGAGAGTACGCGCGTCATGATATACATAACGTAAGTATATTCTTCTGTTTCTTCTTCTTATTACTATTCTTATTACTATATTATTATATTACATATTATTATTATAGTAGTAGTAGTAGTAGTAGTAGTAGTATAGTAATAATATGAAGTGAACTCCTACAGAGGAAACCATAAAAAATAGAAACCATAAAATTGGAAGAAAATTCTCGTAAATAATATGGGAACGAACTTTTTTGATCTTCATTAAAAATAATATACATTATATATGTTCACTAATTATTAATTTTGAAAAAATAATCAACAAATGTATATACTTCATATGCATTCGTCATCGAATAAAATTATACTGCTGCACTGTCTTATCTAGCACAGATCACCGCGAAATTCACGTCAACCATCAATGGAGAAAATAAATATAATTAGATAGTAACACCTTAATAAATTATCAAAAATAAAGAAAAAAGAGAAAATTAATTCATTATTTTTGTTTATATTAATATAATAAAAAAAATCATTGAAATCACATTTTTTAGCCTCAAACCTTGAATTTTTTAATTACGGATCTAAACGCTTGCCAATGTGCTATATATTAATTATAGAATATTTATCTTTTATGTCTATAAAACCTAGATGAAACTACAAACTTTTCCAAAATTTAATAATATTTTAAAAACTTAGATTTCTTGACATAAACAATTGGACACGTATTTTCTTTATTTTTGCAATAGTATCATCTGACCAAAGTTCATTACAATGATCGAATGAGTTACCGTAGCTTTTTACATGCATACTTATTATCCGTTATTCTATTATATAAATATTTTATAACTGTGTTAGAAACATTCATGGTTTAATAATATATAAATGGGAAAAATAAAATCTCTATCAACATATAAGAAGTAATAATCCAAACTAATAAAATTTTTATAAAATAAAATAAAAATATAATTTATTGTATGTATTACATACATACTCATCCTCGATATAAGCAATATTTTGTAATTTTCTCTTTGTTTTATTAATTGTTCTGAAGTATAATATGCATTAACAACAAAAATGAACTAAATTTCTATTGTTTTTTTTTATTATTATTTTTATTATTCGGCAAACGTATGAAACTAATATGTTTCTAACTTACACTGGATTGCTGTTAAAGTTCTGCTGAAAATTCGAAAAACAGAATACTCCAATTCAGAATATAGAGAATATAAACGAATATTGATGCAAGATATACGTGATATACAAATATATGCACATAAATACAGTGAAAATCAATACTACAAATATACATGATTCACATGTCAGCAATATTTTTTTAAACACTATCGCAGAATACTCTTCATATTCTTGATATAATGAAAAGTGTAATGGACGATTATCATTAAAATTGGTTAAAATATTTCAAAAAGTTCTTTGATTTGTACGTTTATTATCAATCGCTAGTAAAATACCAATTTTATGTATCTAACAAGAATGCTGATTATCTTAATTCAAAGATGTCTAATTGAAATTCTTATTGGATGTGCGATTAATTAAATGCAGTAAAAAAACTTACTTCCAAAATTAAACTAGTGTAGTTGCACATATAAAAAGAGGGGTCATAGAGACAGGAATGTTTCCTTTCTTCACGTGAGTATAGGGAATTTCCATTTGGATGGTCCGGTATTCGATTTATTCATCGAAAATTTAATAACGTCTCTTTTCAATACGGATTCTTCTAAACGAGTCCATTTATTAACTGGTAGAACATATGGTTAAATGCAGAATATTATACGAAAATATTCGCAAGCAAAAAAGTCTTTTAATTCAATTATTTCTTAATATATATAGTTGTTAAAAATTTGTAAAAAATTTGTACAAAATTATTTAAATATCTCATCCTTTATTCTTCTCTTTTTCTCTTTCTACATATAATAGTATACAGGAATACAATCAATAAATAAAAGTACAGACTACCATTAATATCAAATAAGCCACTAAACGGTTATATTTAAAATGTTTTTTTCTTTGCGCGGTTATGAACAAATATCAAAAAATGTAATATATTTAACTAAACAATTAATTGATAATATTAATACGAAAATATGACAGAAAATGTGTTGATTACTATCAAATTTTCATTCAAACAATTTTTTCGGGATTTCACAGCCTCATGAATGCTTCGTTAAGTTGATAGAGATATTTCTATTATTACAGTGATATATGTACCTCGTAAGAAAAAAAATTCAACAATACTTAATGATTTCTAATTAATTTTAAATGAGAAAGAGTGACATTCATAAAAATAAAAACGAAACACTAAGATGAAGGCATATCGATTAAAATTAATTTTCAAAAGTCTAAGAAATGATTTCTTATACCTTCAATATGTTTTTACATATGCCTACGTATTTCACCCCGGTTACATAAAATTACATATTTTCGTGTAATTTTAAATCGACATATAAGAATAATCGCCCGCAGTTAAGCAAGTTTTATTGTTGGCAGATGCGACGTGAAGTGTGCTTGAATGAATGATTTGTTTATAATTTCGATTTACTTCTGGAACTAAATATGATATTACATACGATCTTATTGTTAGTTTACAAGTTTCTCGTTCCATTTTTAACATTAGATTTATTGCTATATTTTTATTTTAATGGAATCGAACATAATCTAAAAAAACTTTTTTTGAGCTCCAGTTTTTTCGAAAATGGAGTCTACTATGACAAAGTCTATTCTAAATTTTTTACTTAAGTTTCGAGTAGAATTAGTACTTTCATAATAATACAATCAATTACATCAATATTTAACATTTTGCACTTATTTATAAAAAATCTATTAAAATGAAATATTTTAGAATATTTTTTTATCATGATATTGATAAAATCGGCCAACTGTGGAGATTTGAAATTAATAAGAAAAATTCATATCGTCAACAGAGGGGATAGAGGAGGTGCGTCTATCCTCGAAGTATCAACTACAATCACCCACTCCAAGAAGAAACTGCGCATGCGTCGCGACCTAAATGTGCGCAATACTGTGATCGATCCATATGTAGATGAATTTCTCTCATTCATTCATATTAGTATTACTTATAATGTATTATTTATAAACATATTCTAGTAGAATAATGATTATGTTTCTGTTCTCATAATGTCTGTCTAATTATCTTATATGTTATACACATTTGTATACTTAGAATGATATCATAATTACACTAATACTACGGTCACACCACTGTGACATTGATATGTAAGAGTAGAATCATATGGAAGATATGTGGATAGAGGATATTCAGGATCAATCGGAGGGGTTATCCCACCACCCGTTGTTGCCAACCCTTACAAATTTTTCATAATAGTCTGTACATATATCTGTTGTATACACGTTAATTAAGTCATTAAAATGAATATAACAACCTTAAAAATCGTTACCTACGCTTCTTACTATCAACTCGTGATATTATAAATACGAGAAAAGAATGAAATATAATGTTACATCTTCAACGAGATCTTATCTGTTCGGATGATAGACAACTCGTGTCTTTTTGATTTTCTAGTGTGTCTATACGAGGATGTTTTTAATTCATTTTTGTGATGTTACAGGAAAGGGATACAGAAAGCTACATATCTCATGGCAGCGGAACGCTATACTGAAAAAACGCGATGTTTTTGGTGTCAAAATTTGTCCTGGATTACGTTTTCCATATGAGAATTTTACTGACCTGTCTTGACGTATCTGATGGAATAGTGACCTTTTGCTCCAAAGAAAGAACAGATTTCGTAGAAGTAAGTTACAATCAAGAAGGATTTTCCTTAACCTGCGAAAAATGAATGTCGGAGATAAATCTTATCGAGAATCGTCAGCAACCCTGTAATACTGAGAATTATTATTTGAATGATCAGCACTTGGAACCAGAAACAATTTGTTGTATATCTATTGATGATCATCATTGTTCCAATTCACATGATATTAAAGGGAGTGTTATGTTTTTTATTAATCACCTAGCGAATAATGTTGGGTTAAACAAAAATGATATAAATCAGAGTATCGAAAATATTATTTCAACTACATCTCGGGAAGTTCTTCTCGACTTTGATCTTCGAAAACCAATAAATTTTAACAAACGGACCGAGAAAGAGATTGTCCATATAATCAGGAGTATATTTTAGAAACCAAAAACCGCGTGGAGGTAATCTTGTTTGGAAATCGATTACACGAAGGATTATAATTGGTTTAAGGCGATAGATCGTGATCGAGTTGTGCCGTTTCGATCAAAATTAAATCCTTGTATCAATGGCTTCAGTGAGAATTTCGGCCGAAGTCCTGCTTTTTAGATGCAGTCACGAAATAGAATAGCTTGTTATTAACACGTACAGTTAATATTTTAAAGAAAATTTTTATCAGAACTTTACTTTTTCTTATATATTATATGTTCCTATTTGCAGTACCTTAATTATATCAAGACTAACAAAATTTATAATTAAAATGTAATGATTGTTAAGAATATTCCCACAGAATTAAATACTCATTTTTTTATATTGTTACGGACGATTTCTTTCTTCGCTCTAAATATATACAAGAATATGTATATCGTAATGATAACTTAATCGGTTCCATTATTCGTGTCGATAAATCTGCGTCTTTTGTTGTTCGTTCCCTAAATCCTGTTACTCGTACACATACTTTTCATATATATAGAAAAAGGTATTTCAAACCTTGTTATAATCATATTTATAATACATTTTTATTGTTAAAAGATTCTATGTATGATGACTGCACAAAATCGCTGCAAGTCAAATCCGTTATTCCAATGAAAATTTTGATTTTGACAAATTATAAAGATGAGTGATTATTTTTTTTTATATATAGATATAATAGTTCGAGTAGGATTGAATGTAAAATATGGTCGTTAGATCTCTGGGATTCCTTTGCGAAATGTATGTCATTGAGAAAATAATAGATATTAATATAGGAAAGAAAATATTTATATATGTATTTTTATCAATCATCCTGATTGTTCAATAACAATAATAAAAATCATACAAATTCGGCGCATTTATGTGTGAACTCGATAAAGTAAAAGTTACGACACAGATTGTACAGATGTATCCGTTTATATGTTAATAAATGGGAGTTAATTGTTATTGTATTGCTAATGTAATTTAATTCTATTGCTACTGAAATAAAAAGATTAATGGAAATTAACAAATTATTATTACTTCTTACTGTATGTCTCTATTAACACAATGAATGCTGTATGAATCATTTGCGAAACATGAACTTACAGTAAATGAGTCAGTGTGAGACATTAATATAAATGTAAATAAAAAATTGTTTACAATTAAGGAAAACTAATTAGATTGGACGTAAGCTAAACTAATATATTGTATACTTTTTCCAACACAATGTTGATAATATGCTACATAATGATAATGTTTTAAAAATTTGTGAAAGTATACGTTTTGAAAAGAAAATTTATAGGAATATATATATATTTATATTATATATATATATATAACTTTCCTAGTCTTTATATATATAACTTGCCTAATCTCCTTAGGAATTATATAACTGAAGAGACTAGGAAAGTTATGTCATTATGAGATAAATCAATTATACTCGTTTTATGTATTTTACCGTAATACAAAAATTCGATTTATATATTTATAAATGATGTGAATATAAAACTATAATGCCATTAAACTATGATAATCTAAATTTCGTCGACTTTATTTTCATAAATAACAAGTATTTAACGAAACAAATGATATTAATTCAGAGAATTAAAATTACAGAGTTAAACAGAGATTTTGAGTAGTACGTGAATCTTTTAAGACTCGAAGTGTAATCATTGCAGTTTCTTTTAGTGATAGAAAAAATTTAAAAAAAAAAATATGTTTGATTAAAAACAATTTAAATTAAAAAAATATTGCAATCCTGTTTCGGTTAGAGCTTATTAAACATATGAAACCGATCTCCATTCTCTACGATGCCAGTTTGCATTCGAGTAGACTTCCAAAAAATAAATGTAATATCATCTTTATAAGTTGTAGTGCGTTACAAAAACATTTCAGCACACAATGTTTTGCTGTTTGCTTTATTTCATGTTTTGTGATACATAATAAGATTAAAATTTACAAGGTTGATAAGGTATGACTTGCCAAAGTCAGGAATTCTATCATGATATAAACTTGAAAACAACTGAATATCCTAATAAATGATAGCGTATACAGGTCTGTCGTAACAATAAAATTTGTATAGTAAAGTTTCAGAATAATAAGTGTGAAACATTACGACCGTCAAGCTGGAAATTTCGAGAATGATGCGCTCGCGAAAAGTTCTCGTATCGAGACTAGCAATCCAGCACTAGTATAACAACACGACATAAGCAACTATTTTCGATATTGAAAAATACAGAGAAAAAACAAATACAAATCAAATTACAATTACAAAGACAAATACATATACAACTATAAATTACAAAAAGTAAATACGAATCAACACATTCGCTGAATCAATCAATGCTATACAACCGAACGTTTTGCGGCCTCATTTATTGTCAAGGAAGGGTAGGAAACTCGGAAATTTAAAAAATTCTGAAACTGGATTCAAGTAAAATATGTTATATAGCTTGAAAAACGTGTTCGATTACATTTAAGTGACACGTTTTTTAAAACTCCAATGAAGATGCAGCATTTCTGTGATGTCGCCGCGTCTTTGTATACTTCATAAAGCATTTTCATTTGTCTCCCCATTACCCCATTATTTTTTTACAGGTATGGTAACAAGGATTTTATCGCTCGAGGAGAAGAAAAATATGTAGTCCGAATTCGAGTCCAATAGAATGGACGTTTCTGAAACTGAACTTTCCAATCGAGCAGTTACGACATGACGCTGTGAACTGTTAATACGCACACACACATCTGTGCCATATTGAATAAACTGTTATTTACTATGTCTACATAAATTCGTATCGGTTATCCTACAGTCATCCGTACCAGAACCCTATTTTTTCTTGTATCATAAGTTGGTTTTAAAAGATAAATTCATCTTTCGGAGAAAATTCAAATTTTCTTTTTCGTAAAATATCTCAACAGTAAAAAAAATCTAAAAATAATTTTTTTAAAAGTTGCATCATTTATTATATCTATTAATCTGTGTAAAAAAACTTTCCGATAAATTCATGATCATTGAGTTACTCTTCTTTAACTTCCGTCACCAATCTTCAAAAAAATTTTTGTTTCAATTAAATAATCTAATTATTGTATGATTCAAACGAGAATACATGAGAGTGTTAATGTTAATAGAGTATATTTATTATAGAAATAAAAGAATTCTCGATACGCTCACAATAGTTTCTAACGACGACTAACTCCCAATACCATCTTTTGTTATACGTCAGATTCTTAAAACAATCTATCATTCTTACTCGCCGGTCCATATTACTCATACTCGCACCTCAAAACAAACGTGTCGGTTCCTCATTTTCCTTCCTTTCGTGACGCACTAACGTCATTCGCACGCACGTTTAGATTTCGAACCTTTTCTATATTATTATCAAATTTGAAATCCACTTTAACAGTATCCTTTAATAAGATGGTTTCAGGACGAAATATTTCAATAATTCATATTTATTTTAAATTCATTTGTATGATAAGTATTAATATTATATTTAATTATGACAAACAATTATTATTAATAAAATAAATATACATATAATCAGTGGCATTCTTGTTTTGTATATTTTTATATATCGAAGAATTATGTAAATAAGCTAAGTATATCTACCGAATACTGACCATAAAAGTATGCTACTTGATTTGGTGGAGCACTGCAAATTATCGAGACACTAACCTTGCTAGCCACGCGTCATTGTTATATACAAAAAAAGCACTAATTTAAAAAAATTAACGTTACACAACGATATTTTGCGTTCTAAGAAGATTGAAAGATTTTATCGGAAATTAACCGATAATAAACCGCACTTTATGTTTTAAAGTAAACCGTACTATATTATTAAACTCCAATCATTTTTGTAATTCAGTATCTATGAACTGGTGTCCATTATCACAAATTATCGTTTTTAGAAACCCATACCTAGCAAGTATTATGTCCTGTGGTGTAATTCAAGATAATCAGTTTTTGATCAGGCCGTGGAGTCAGAATTATCAAAGATTGACCTAAAGAGATGTGAATTCGATCAGGAGCATCAGAACAAGGAGACATAAGGTCAATAGGATAAGGAAGGAGAAGATCTGATAGATAAATAGATTGGAAAAAGAACGAGGTAGTAGACAGAGTATTAGGATAAAGATTTCAAACTGTTTATCTTTTCTACAAGTGGTATACAAGAGCGACTTATTGTCTCAATAAGATAGTGGAACAATGTACAGTAGAAGTTATAAGCGAATACAGCCCATTCAACTGATTAGAAATATACTGATTTTTTTATACAGCCTTACAAATTTATTAGCGTTTTCATAAAATATAGGCCATAGATTTATTAAGTGATTGTCGGTCTTACAAAATGCAGAATACAAATTAATTATTTAGTTATCAATATTATAGAATGCAAAATACAGAATTATTACTTGGGTACTACACAAATGGAGGAGAATCTAACCTATTCATGCATATTTATATAATCTGTAATTTATAATCATTTATAAACGATATTCTAACAGAATAATGACTATTATAGCTGTGAGATCTAGTATATTATATTATATATAACATAGATCATCTCCAAGATTAAAGTAGTACATGTGTACATATCAAGGCTAAGAAAATAAAAGAAGACAAACATTATTTCTTTAACCACAAGTTTATAAAAGATTTCTATTTGGATAATTTCGATTGTTGGATGCATTTTAGAAAGGATATAAAAAGAATGAAGAATCTGGATTCTTATGCAGCATGCAATTAGTTGAAATTAAAGTACTGCACGTGACATGCGGGAATCCACATTCGAATTCCAGCCCATTCAAAATATTAATTATTTTGTATGCTCAATATTCGTTTTTTTTAATAACATCCCCTTCCTGTACAATTTCCTCCCTATTATTATGTGCATATAAAGCATTATTCTATGAAAAATCCCAATATTCATTCTTCCATCGCAAATTTAACACATTCATACTGTGCCATTTTATGTGACTTCATTTTGGCCATTTGATATTGTAAGTAAAAACAAGTATGTTATAAATATTTCATTATATTATCATCAATAATTAACTTGTATAGAATAGTTATCACTTTATGTACCATCCATGATATATGCGACTTAGCAATCAGTTTTGACTTGTTAATACAGAAAGAAAATATTGAAGCAAACAAAGAAACATGCATCAGCGTTTAAACATATTTTGTTCATTACATTTAGCCTAATATTTTATAAAAAATTATATATTTATAAAAAGAACAAGTAATTCTGTTATGCTGGACTTCAATGAATAGCCTTACACACAAATACTCATTTTAATTTTTGCATAGTTTGCTGATCAATAAATAGACTAAAAAATAATTTTTTTTTAAGTATTGATCAAATTAAATACATTTTGAAAGATCAGATATATACATATTTCAGATACATACATATATGAAGATCAAAAGCTTGAAAGAATATTATTAAAAGACTGTTATTGTTTCTTACTGTTTGTCTCCATTAAAATACCATTTAAGACTCTTATTAATATTATAGATTATAATAAAAAATTATTTACGATAAAAAAAAAATTAAACAGATTAGATATAAGCTATAAAGAAAATGGTATGTACACATTTGTTTCCAATAAAATGTTATAAAATATGTTATAATATGTTACATAATCATAATGACAAAACAACTAGCAAAAGTTTACGAAAGAAAGTCAATACGAAGACAGAAGTATGAATACAAAATGAAGAAAGTGAAAAAGTTACATTAATGATAGGATATTTTAATTGTATCTGCATTTTGTATATTACTAAAATTCCTTTTATATAATAATAAATGTAATAAATAAAACTATAGTGCCATTAAACTATGATAATTTAAATTATTTCTATTTTATTTATATAAATGAAAAGTACTTAATGGAACAAATAATACAGATTAAAAGAACCAAAATAGCAGAGTTTAATGTTTAAGAAATACATACCAGGTAAATCATTTAAAACTCAAAGTGAGGCCATAATGGTTACTTTCGATAGAAGACAACTTCTAAAAAAGATATATTTGATTCAAAATAGCTGATATAGTGAAGGTTGCAATTTTTACTTGCAGAATCAGATAAATTCAAAACACCCTAAATTTTTCTTATTATGGTTACTTTGAACATCAAATATAGTTTCCTGAATTTCACAAATACTACAAGCCTACTTAAGATTTTGCTTATTAAGAGCGCTTTTCATCCCCTTAAAGACTAAAATAGGGGAGAAAAGAATAACATTTTACTCAGAAGTATTAGAAACTAATGAAATATACGTGTATAACCAGTCAAACATGAGATTTTATCATGCATTTCGGTAACTGTCAGAAACAAAAAAATCTCAATTAGAGTTACATGATACAATATAAATTAAAAAATCTCTCGACTGTATATATATAAAATGCACACGCATGCATATGTATACATACAGATATTTGAATATATATACATATTTAAAAAGATATATATGGAATATATATAACGTACAGCTAGAAATAAGATCTCTGGAACAAAACAATAGCAAGGGGATATTCTTCTTTGTCGCTCACCATCAAGGGTTGCTATATGGTTTTGTTGGTTATACGACTACTATCCTAGGTAATATGCGTACTTATCTTTACGACTATATTGAATCTATCAGAAATAATAAATCAGACCTGCATTTTTTCTAAGAGACTTCTTTCTAGCTCTGCACACTTTCATAAGTTTCCATATTTCTGAAGCGATTCTTTTATTTTCGACTATGCTATCTATGTACTTAAATACCCATGTATACATGTACTTTAGTATACGCAAGCGCTATCGTTTTTGGTATAAACCATTCTAAGATGTATCGATTTTTAAACACTGAATTACAATTTTACCCCTTACTCACAATTTTACTCTTTAGTCATTATTCACAAATGGATTCATAACCTGTTAGCAATTAATATTCAATAGTCTATAATTTTTGTACTTGACAATCTATTTATAATGGATGCTAAATTATTAAGGTTTATGATTACATATACATATACATATACATAACATCATTATAAATATTATAATTTATTTTCTGTCATGTCAAATTATTATTTTTAATTTAGTACATGACACTTATAAAATTTTTATGAAAACTCATCGTACACGTAAAGAAACGAGGAAATAATACATTTTAATTAATTATTACAAATAATCTGATCATTAAGTTTAAATAATAATTATATTTATAAAATAAGAAATTTGTATTGCTTTGGCTGAAATAGTTAACTAAATTTTAGATATTATCAGGTAAATAAGTTGTGTCCTCAAACACGTAATGCAAGGGAATTTGTTTCGATAAATATGTAGATCTGACTGTGAGGGATCGTGAGAGTTGAGCGTGAGTGAGTGCAACCCAGTGCAGCCAAACATTGGTATTGAAGCTATTATTATTGCTTCAAAAACAACAAATGTTTAGTGCTTTTGTTTCGTACATCTGTAATGCAAAATAAAAAGAGAATAATAGATAAATTCATTAGCTCATTAGTCTGATCCTACTAGATTCGTTGATATTACATGAACTTTCCATATATTTTGTTAATATTCCTGCTATAGTTCACCATATTTCAGATATAACAGTTCTAACAAATCATGATAATAAAAGATATAAACATAAAATGATTTGCTTTCTACCAAAATTTAATTACCTCACATGGATTTATCTTCCACGTTGACCTGTATTATTTTGTCTAAAATGGTTTTCAAGAATAACAATGTATTTGAACAGTACTCATTCCTTATTTTAGGTTTAACACATTCCCATAGTAAACAATTAAGTCCTTTACAATGATTCCTTTAAATTAAATATAATGATAAAGTCAATTCATCTTAATATATTTCCTGTTTTATTTGTAAACAAGACATATATACATATAAATAGCACTCATTTCTTTATTTTTTGTAGTATTGACGTTGAAAAATGTTTAAACAATAAATCTGACAACATTCCACTGTGGATTTGGATATCCTTATTAAAATTAGGTAGATCAATTATGATAACATAAAGAATTAGATCTTGGATCATTGGCTTATCAGGAATATGATATACCAATTCGTTTAGTACTAATAAAATGTCTTTATAAATGAGATCCTGAAAATTATATTTAATTATTACATATATACAGGAAAAAATGTAGAATTGATATTTTTGTTTCTCACCTTTATTTCTATCTGTGATTCTTGAGCATAATTAATTAAACTTGACCATAGAAGTTTCCTTACTTGACATCTATTTTTAATTTCTTTATCATCAATTTAGCTTAAAATAAGTAAAACTACGTATAATACTTTTATAAAATTCTTGAAAAATTATACTACATATACAATATGGAAGCATTTCTTCTAAAATTGGAGTATAAAACATATGCTTTTCTTATTTTGCAACAAACAAATTGAGATAAAGCATACATAGAAACTAATGTTATTTTAAAAAATCTTTTGCCAGGTGAAGCAATAGAATGAAGCATTTAGATGAAAGTAATGATGTATCTCCAAGACGACCAAAGTAAAAATTCAAAAATTGCGTTATCACAGGGTCAACAAATTTTCAAAAATTTTTATAAAGTTTAATGATCAAATGTCACCAAACTTCCAGTTTAGTAAGCGCTATTAATTCAGTCTTACTATATTTTGCATTTAATGGTATATACAACAATTTTATTCTTCCAAGTTCTTGAGGATCTAAAACAAAATTGTCAATCAATAATTTCTATGAAAGGAAAGCTTGCCTAAAAAACAAGTTAAAAAAATATTTTTTTTTTTGAAGAAAAAAATTATTTATTGATAATATGAATAATCAATATATATTAAATCTTCTTATAACAGCATCAGAAGATTTGAAGGCTCTTTCCTAAACACTGAGCAACTTATTTATCAAACTTACTTCATGATGCAGGTCTGTACCAAGCAATTGAACATTGATATTCTATTGGACAGCCCAATCAATTTCACATACTGTTACTAAAAGCTGCATTCGTTAACAATATGTAAATTGTAAATCTGTTTTATATTGCGTCCAGACATCTAGTAATTTATTACGAACATATGCATCCAAATTTGTTGTGATTGCTTGCTGTAAAACTTTTAAATCCAGACTGCGTTGTCTCTTATGACCCATATAAGCTAATAATACAACTTTCTCCATTAGCAATTCACCAAACTACAATGACAATATATACAAATTAAAATCTTGTAATTCACAATATAATTCTCTATTCCAAAGTAGAATATTTACTTTGTATACTCTTTGTATTTTGTTATCAGCCATTTCTGTATCTACTTTGTATAATCTCCTCAACAAATTAAGATTATAATTAATCATTTTTTCTTTAATCTTCTGATTATTATATAATACTCTGTTTTCAATTTCAGTTAGTTTTTGTAAATTATCTGTACATGCTGTTGGTAAAAGCCAATTCATTGTGACAGTCTGTACAATGTAATACAATCATTTAATAAATGAAAAATTGACTTATCATTGGCAGCTATTAATATAGCTATATAATCCACAACATCTAGTAATTTAAGAATTTTTAATCTAAAACCATAACATGTATACAAATAATATATGAAGTAGAAACAATAAATGCCATTGATTTAATAACAAGAAATAACCCAACCTGTCCTTTCTATTTATATGTAACATCGATTTAAATAGATTCAATTCTTGACTCCTGAAATTTTGCACAATATAAGTACATTGTATACCTTATGTTGTATATTTTAATCCTTGCTCATAGAAGCATCTATAACCAACTTGTATAGATCCTTATATTGTTCTTCTTTAATGTTATTCGAAGATTCTAACTTTATAAAATTACTAAAAATTCAATGGAAACAAAAAATTAACTCTGTAATAAGAGATGATACTTGTACTTGTAAATAAATTTTAAGTACACATTTGAATTAAACGATAATTTAACTATTAAGTCACACAAGAAAATCAATTAATACAAAAAAATTCTAATAGCATTACCTGCGAATATAGGTTAAAGCCTCTCTCTTTTCCTTGTTGCTACTAGTTTCCCGTAGCATTTTTAGAATTTTCGAAAAAGATTGAGTTACAGTAGCCATATCTTTACAATTGTTTACAAAAACTCTATCAATATTTCGTTTTATTTCGCTTCACACTCGTAGCGTCCTAATTAGAATAAACTAGAATAAACAACAAAAATTAATAGACGACGGCTGCAGCCTAACGTCATCTAACGTTGAAAATGCTAATTTTTTATTATCATCTAACAGTTTCTAATGAAATAATAATATTGTAACAGAACATTGAGGCACCAAGAATAGACGCGCACTACAGAGGACCTACCGACGCTCCTAATCAATCTCACACTGCTGTCGAGCCACCAATAGCATGCTCAGCAAAGAGCTATCGGCGTGAACTGACGAGGAGTGACTAATTACACGGCGGTGAAGCATCAATGAGAGCCCACCATACTAAAGAATAAAATAGTAGCGGGAAAAACAAACAAAGCCGCTGAAAAATGCTGTACTTTTTTTCTTGTTTGGTGGACAATAAAAGAAAAACGTCATGTCATATTATAAACAATTCTAAATATGAAATAGCAAAGTTTTTAATGTTCGAAAAATACATATCGGGCGATTCATTTAAACTTGAAGCATAGTTATCATAGTTACTTTTGATGATAGAAGAAAACTTAAAAGAAAATATGTTTAAATCGAAATGACCGATATATTTCTTATTGTAATCATTTAGAATAAAAATACAGTTTCCTAAATTTCATAAATACTTCATGTCTTCTTATGGTATTGATTATTAAGAACGTTTTTTACCCTCTTATAGACCAATATAAAGAAACAAATAATAGCATTTTACTTAGGAGGAAATTCTCTATATATCTACAAAGTTTTATCATTTTTTCAATTTACTAATTCTTCCCTCGTTAGCGAATATTCTTACAATTTCTTCAAGTGATGCAAGAAGAAAGAATATTCCTGTTTGTTATAGTCTTTTATTATTTCATATAGTTTTACATTGATTTCTCAATACAAAGATATCTGTATTGTTTCCATGATAAAACTTAACATATACATACAAAACATCAAGTATATAATCAGTACAAGGCATTGTTTAATTCTTTGTCAAGAGTATCTAAAAATTTGCTCATCTCACATAGTTAGCACTGGACATCAGAAGTTAGTCTAGATGTTTCTCCATGTTGATAAAGAGATTCTAAATAGTTAAATATACAAATTATACATAATAGCATCAGTATCTTTTATAAGTATCCTTGTTAGCATGAAAGATCAATTTTAGTATTACTAATTTTCGAAATGTACCAAAAAAGGCACTTTGATGTATAAGTCATTATTAAAATTAATATTATAAAGTGACTTGAGTTTCAATATTTGCATATAACTATCCATCTACGCGTATATATATATATATATATATATATATATATATATATATATATATATATATATATATATTCTATTTTATACAAACTTTAAGTCATTTATGTATGCAATAGCATACAGTTACACACACTCTCTTTCACGCACAAAGTCATATATAAAATTTGTACACACTCATAACGTATGTTTATGGCAATATTATACGTAAACTTAATGACTATTGTAATGTAATTGAATATTAAATTAATTATATGTTTTAACTTATTATGAATAAACTAATATAATGTTAAGGCAGGTTCAAATATTGCATAATAATATTCTTCTATATATAAATGCTAACAAAATAATATTATAAACACTTGTAATTCATCGCCATGTCATGGAATCTAGAGAATTTTATTTTCCAGCATACGTCGGATTTTTGAATGTAGACGTGGCTTGTTTATAAATAGGATTTTCACCCTATAAACAACAAAATGAAATAAATTATATCAGTTTCATTATATAGATATAGAAATCTAATTATTGTATATAAATAATGTATATATAATCTCTTAATTTCTATTATTTAATTACAAGTACTTACTGTATCCCATTTAGCTAACATTCTTTCTTTTTCAAATCTTGCAAATTCTCTTCTATCATGTATCGTTGTCAATAATTTCCATAATAACAATAAAGCTAAACCTATTAAAACTATTGCAGCTATAACTCCTAATACTATTCCAAGCATATTCACTCGGGGTGGACATTCTCTCTCTGCCTGTGCACGTACTTTCAAACAATTCGTTTCATTATAATAATAAACGAAATTGTATTTGCAATCATCTTCATCTGTTCCATAACACATAACTTCATCATTATCAACGTCACCTATAACATTTTCTACAGCTTCGGGTACAAATTCTTTGCAATTTTTAGCACATTCTTCTGGATTGCTATAATTTCCAATTCCATACATCTGACATTGTACACAACTTTTTAGTTCCTCGCACCTACTTGGACATGTTGGGCATTTGTTACAATATTTACCAGAGTATCTTGTGTTACCTTCTTCATGACAAATACATTCACCACAAATACAATCACCCTTAACAAGTGGAGATAATATAATAAGATAAGAATATTAAATTTAGAGATAATTAAGTTTTGATCGAATAAAATAATACATTTTACTTACATGTCCTGAACAAAGTATACCATTATTAGTTCCTGGTGCTATGCAGGAATCATTTGAAGATCTACAACTACAAGATGGTCCAGACCAACCAGCATTACAAACACATTGTCCACATTCACAAGTTCCATGATTTGAACAAAGAAATCCTTGATCACGATCGCACGAGAAATTGTCACACTCACAAAAACGACCTGATATTATCTATAGATAAAAAAAAATACAAAATTGTATTACATATCTAAATAGTTTTTAAAGTATATTTACTCCTATAATGTTGGTTGCTGTATCTTTTTTACTTACTTCTTCAGGATTCTCTCTTTCTTCACATTCACATTGGCCACACGCACAAGTACCTCTTCCTGAACAATCTACTAGAGACGTATTATCTGGCCTACAAGATTGAAAATGCTTATCAAATCCACTCATTTCTTGATGTGGACTACATTCACAACGTTTTCCAAAGAATCCATCATAACAATCACAGACTCCACAATTCAATGTACCAACACCATTACATTCAGGAGATTTTGGTTCATACATAGGACCATCTCGTTCACATTCACAATCACATAACATTTCTAAATTAACTGTTAATGTTTCATTGATACCAACCTATAAACATTCATAATGTTATACTTATGCATATTATATATATGTACATTAAACTACCACAACTTACTTATTATTAACTTTGTGTAGTACTTACTGGATAAATATCAAATTTCTGTTTCCATTCAGACCTGTTAGTGGGACAACTAGTGACTTCAATTTCTGCAATAAATTCTACTTTTGTACCAACTTTCAATCCATCACACTTTGAAGTTTCGATAGCTGGTCCTGAGCCTAAACAACTTGAAAAATATTTTACTTTCACAGCACTACTGGCAGTATCTTTCATTTCTACTGAACTAGAAATAGCATTATATTGTTCTCGAATCAATTCCACAACATTACTCGAATCATCTGACAGTTTTCCTGCAAATGATCCTTCTACGTGTTTCATTAACTTTTTGTATACATTGATTTGTTCTTCAGTAACTGCCCATATAATATTAATAGCATTTTGTTTAACTTTTAAATTAATTTGCGATATGCTTGGATAATCTTGAAGCGAAGAATGAGTATAAAGACCATTATAATCTAGATGACACATTCCATCATTTGGTTTCACAATGCCACCTAATTTGCCATCACCAGCATAATGAAACCCAGCATCTGTTGAAAATACCAATAGTCTACGAGCTTTTTCTCGCCAACCAATCTGATTTCTACAAACAATTGCTTGCATAATTGCATCGAATCCTCCTTCAGGAGCATCTAAATTACCCGAAACAGAGGCATTTCTAACTAAACCCTGCAAGTGAAAAACATAATCAATTATGTATTACAAGCCTTAATTTAGGGCTGATAATTCTAAATATATCTTTTTTCTTACAGCAAAATGTCTCGTATCTTGTGAAAGTCTCATGATGTTTTTGTATCCATATGGTGCTGCACATCCATCGCATGGCTCTACAAGGCTAAAATTAAAAAAAAAAAAGCAAATACATATAATGTTTATTTTTAACTATCATCATAGCTTATGTAACATTCTATTTATATCTAAAAGAACTCACAATTTTGGCATTGTGTTTACATAGGGCATTACTACTTTATCAACGAAACTACCAAAACCCAAACGGAAATTGCTTGTAATTTTACTCATACTTTCTACGAGTAACTGACCTAAGTCAGATAACTTTTTCTTATCATCTTCCATGGATTTACTTAAATCCATCAGATAATACAGATCAACTGGATAATCTTCAGCTTGAGAATATGCGAATGACATCCTATAGGCCTCATCTAAAATTATTATTATTTGACTGTAGATATATTGTATATTAAATAATACAATAGGATAAAAAATAGTAATTATATCTTACTTATTCTAAGTTTTAAATTCACTTCTTGGGGCCACATTTGCACAGCATCTTGTCTTCTACTACTACTACTACCACTATTTGAACTTTCCTGATGAAAATGTGTAGAACTTGTGCTAGAATAATTAGTAGAAGTGTGTTCGAAAGAACCATGACTTTCCATGCCAGCATTACTACCAACTGAATAACCTCCTTTGGTTAAATTACGATGTCTCACCATACTAAAAACATTGTCCGGATTCCATGTATATTTCTCTGGACATGTTACAAGTATTTTAGTGTTTATGTTAGGAAGGAAACATCTCTTTTCAGAAAACCTCTGAAAAAGTATATTGCATTACAATCTAACTGTTAATATCGATTTAATATCTATATTTATATTACTTACAGGAGCAGCACACCAAGCACAGTGTGGAGTCTGTATACATTCATGACACGTTTGTTTACTGATACAAGGGTTCATTCCTGTCAGTCTTTCTGGAGGTGTATAATTTGCTATGACTATTAAAGTCAATATTGCTATTATTATTGCTATGATCCATCTTAAATTTCCAAACATTCCTATAAGTGATATAAATTATTTAGAAAGAACAATAAAATAATTTATAAAACTTAAAACTTCAAAGAGTTAAGAACTTCTTCAAAAATTATTAACATTAATATACATGAAAGTACATTATGTCATATAAAGAAAGAATAAAATATAATATAAAAAAATAAGAAAGAATAATAAAAACAATCAAGTTTGACACACTTTTCATTGAAAGATGTTTAAACTGAGTCATGATACCAATTTTAATTTAAACAAACTGACTTGTTACTTCTGAGAAGCATAAGTTCTATTATTAACCCATTGAGTCAGTGTCTCCTGTGTGACTCAGTATAAGTTCTCTGTAATTGGTTTGGCCAAAATATGATAAAATATTTTATGAGATATATGATACTTTAAAAAAAAATATATATATATATATAATTAAAATTTTTTTTAATATAATATGTCATAAAAAAGATATCATATCTCTTATAAATAATAAAAAATTGAATTTTTATAAATATAAATAAAAACAATGGATTTTTAAATAGAATAAATTATTTAAAGTAAATAAACATTTTTCTAATCATTAACTATTAGGTAAAATATAAGAGTAACAAATATTAAAAATAATAAATATGCACTGGAAAAAAAAAATTACTTTTACCAGCACGAAAGAGAAATAAAAGGAAGAAGGGAGATATTTCGTATACTCCTATACATCGAATTCGATAACATTGATTTATAATCTTTCTACTTGCAGTTATAATTTCCTGTGTAAATATAAGACGTGTCTGTTTCTTAAAAATTTTGTTATTCACTTTTTATTCTTATATCGAGATATCGTCGGTTTGTAATAGTTATGGTTTAGAGTAAAATCATTTTAAACACTAAAACAAGTTGTCGAACTATCATTTATATAAAAGAAAACAAAATTTACTGTTCAGTGCTTACTTAATAAATGTTGTTTTCAATCTAGTTCTAAAACATCACAAAATAAAGAGATACTTTCTTGTAATTTAGATTACCATAAATGGTAACCTATGAAAAGCACAGATACACTACGTATTACTCCCAGCCCACATTGAACTAATGTAAGCACAAGACGACCACAACCAATACAGCTATTTGCGACAGTCGACTCCACTCAATTCTTACACCTCACTATTGCTCACCTCTTTTCTATATAACTTTGGATACTGTTGATTTTTCACGCGCATGCGTATTACGTTTTATAGATTACGATATCGAATCTTTACCATGAGGTAATGGCGAAAAAATCTTAAGCTAGTATTCACATTTTAAAAATACGTATAAATTTTTCGAGAAAAGTATATTATCTGTGTACCTAACTCTATTTTTTAATATTAACATAGTAATTTATTAAATATAAAATTATTTAATACAATTAGTAATTATTTTTCATTTAAAATTAGCCTAAATTTAAAAACTACAAATATCTTCATGAATGTATTAATACATCTATTAAATATTCATTTATTACGCATTATAAGTTTCCTGTTAAAATTAATGTATATAAATACACAGATATTTAAACGTCATATTTTTAATAGATTTTGAAGTGTTATAATTATTTGAATTACCGCTTCTTTTTGATAATCTATTTGAAACGTAAAAATCACTATAACCTATAAATGATAAATAGTTAATCTGTTAATTATTGTATTCTGTTAATAAGGTTAATTGAGTTTAATTCTGTCTATTATTTTTCTTCCAATAAATGATTTTTCATAAATAGTAATATATTCGAAGAAGAAACGAAAAAAGACGGGATGTTATTGTATTGATACATGATTGGATAGAGCATTGCAGGGCATTGGAGTGTATATGGTAGTTATATACTTCTTTTGTCAAGTTTTCAATCTCTTCAATTTTGAACTCTTTGTTATGGGGAAAAATCTAGGAGAGTTTATTCAGTAATATAAGACATCGAAATCTATATGGATTTATTATACTCATGCTAGGTTCATTAAATCTATATATGTTATTATTTTTAAAATTACTAACATTCAATACGATTTCATCTCATTTTACCCTCTGAGCGTCTTTGAGTATCTTTGTCAATATTTTAGATTAAGTATATACCAACATGTGTTTATTTCGAAGGAATGTATTTACATGTATCTTCGATAGATCCTAATTATTTCTCTTCTACTTCGAAATAAATATCCAATCGTTATGATTGAAATTAAATCGAATTGAATTGGTAATTGATTAAACACACGAGGTAATATTTTAAAAATAATTGTGTACGCGAGATTTATGAAGAGAAGGATACGATGTCAGGATTATACGATCAAATCAAACTTTTATACAATCAGTCGTTATATTCGAATGTTATTTCTCTTGTAAGTTGGAATCATAATTTGTTATTTATGTAAGAATACATCTTGTATTTATATAAAGTTCTGTATAAATTTGTATACTTCTTTAATGTAATTGCTTTTTATCTTTAATTTAATATAAATTATTTTTCCTTATTTATATCAACTATTTTTCTCTTATTATAATTATTACAATATTATGTGGTAAAAATTAATAAAACTAATATATAAGCTTGTATATAACTTATTTAGCATGAAAAAGAGACTCGTCATTTTATGATTTTCTTTTCTAGGCAAATCTGGTTTTATCCCTTAGTGAACATAATTCTGAACTTTTGCCAGTGCATGGGAAGTTTCATGTTTATGTGTATTATGCAGATGCCCACTTTTATTTAGGAAAATATAGAAAAGCAGAAGCATTATATAAAAAAGCATTACAATTTCGGAAGTGCCTTTTGAAGTCTAAATGTGCTAATAAACCATTACAAGATGGTCAAAAAGATTTACCATCGGATATAGACATAAAGTTTCAAATTCACTTATGTTTAATCAAGTTGAAAAATTCACAGGAAGCGCTGCAAGTTCTTCAAAGTATCCCTGGTAAACAAAGAACTGCCAAGGTATAATTATATTATTAATGAGTCTTTATAAATTTATAATTTATATTAGTTTTACTGGTCAATTATAATTTTTCTTTTGCTCTACAGATTAATATGGCATTAGCAAAAATGTTTCATGAACAAGGAATGGAACGATCTGCTATTACCACCTATAAAGAAGTATTAAGAGAATGTCCTTTAGCCTTAGAAGCTGCTGAAGGGCTATTATCTTTAGGAATAAAAGGAATAGAAGTTAATTCTCTTATAGTTGGATGTGCAGCAAATTTATCTAATTTAGATTGGTTAAATACTTGGATTAAAGCACATGCTCAAATTCATAATAGAGAATATACTCATGCTGTTGTGACATTGAGATCCTTGGATACTATTAATTTATTAAGAGACAATTTTAATTTATTAACAACTATGGGTGAATGTTATTATTATGCAGGTGACGATAAAAATGCTCTGTTATGTTTACGAAGAGCTAGGCTTATTGAACCAGATGTAATGACAGGGTAAGGTAGAGAGAATGCCTTTATATAGTGTAAATAATATTATTAAACCATTATATTTTACATTTTTATATTTTGCAGTGTTGACATTTATGCTGCTGTTCTATATAAAACACATCATATAAAAGAATTAGAAAGGTTGATTTCTGTGATAACTACAAATAGTGAAAATATAGGTGAAATATATGTAGCCATGGCTTATTCTTTATATGCATCAAAAAAGTATAATAGAGCTAACACGTTAACAGCACAAGCATTAAATTTAAATCCTAATGATATTGAAGCAACAATCTTAAGAGGAAATATTCTTATCGAACAAAAAAAATATCAGGATGCATTATTTTTCTTTAGACATGCTGTACAATTAAAACCATATCGTTATGAACCACACAAAGGCTTAATTGATTGTCTAGTCGGTATGCATAGATTAAGAGAAGCTTTAAATATTGCAAGTGGTTCTTGTAAACAGCTTGGTCATACTCCTAGAGTATTGACAGTAAGTATTAAAATATGCATTTTATGGTGTACATAAAAAATCTGTTATAGATTTTTAATTTCTTAAAATATAATAATGAAAAGCTTATAAAGACAAAAGGTAATTTGTAATACAAGGATTATGTTTACAGCTATATGCTTCTGTATTAATGAAAGATCCTGTATCAGTTGGAAAAGCTAAAAATCTTTTGGAAAAAGCATTATCGCAAGATGAAGTTTATTTACCAACTGTATACTTATTAGCTGAAATATATGAACAAGAAATGAACTTAGAAGCTGCAATTGAATTACTTGAAAGACAGGTTGAAATACAACCTACTTGTAAGTTGCATCAAATGTTAGGTGATCTTTGGGCAAGGGTACATAATGAAGAAAAAGCTTTAGATCAATATGCTATTGCTTTAAAGTGAGTATTTTAATAAAACAAATAATTCTAATTGAAGAAAGTAGTGTACTATAAGCTAATTACGATATAACACAACATAAAGTTTTTATTTATTTTAACATCACATGACATATTAAAATAAGATTTACTATTGTTTAATTATGACAGTTTGGATCCAAGTAATAGAAGAGCATTGGAAGGAATGCATAGACTTGATAACACTTCAAGTAAATTAGATTCAACATATTATATGACTGTAGGAGAAGAACAAGCAGATACAACTTATGATGTTGGAGATGGTTTACCAGATACTGATATTGATGAAGCACCTGATGAAAGTGAAACTGAAGCTGTTTGGTCTGATATGGATCTTGAGGCTAATAGCCAATAGTAGTACAATTAAATTGTGCAAAATGGACAAATTTTTATATATAATAATTATGTAAAACACTATAGATCTATTAATACTTTTAAATAATGAGAATTTTCATCATATAATATTCTATACTATCCGTATTTATTATAGAACAAACTAAGATTAAGAAATAGATTATTTGTTTAAACTAGATTATTTGTTTACTCCCTATCTATTTGTAAATGTTATTTAGATGATACCTTGTATGTAGAAAACAGTATAATTAAATTTATTAACAATTACTAAATATAACTTCGCAATCTATAATAATGTTGTGATTACTTTAAATCATTTTGTAGCATGTTAAAACAATTTCTAATTCTAATTTTTATTTTTAATTATTGATAATGACAAAATAAGTATCACGTAATAATACACATAATTATAATTATGTGATAATAATACAAACATTGATTTTAAAACCACATACAAATAAACTACGTACATTTAACAAAATATGAAGTACTTTCATATTCGAAAAAGGTAATAATTAATATATATAAAATATTTTTATAACAATTTATATATTATTATAATTTTCATAATGATAACATTAATATCTTTGGCCATTATATATCACCATTATTTAATTTAATTTTATTTGTTATATATCAATTTTTTAGATAGAGTAAAATTGTGTTGCTGTTGAAGACTGCATTTCTATTTGACCCATCTTAAATTGTAGTCGGTGTAACCATCGTAAAAGTACCGCGTTTGACTCTCGTCTTATTGAAACAAAATGTTCAGACATTCTACTTGGTGGAAAATCACGACAGTTTTGTAATCGTACTTGTAAGTGTCCTGGTAACTAAAATATATTTAAAATGTATGTTTTAATAATTTTATATATATATATAAATATAAAAATTATATTTATAAATATTATATGTATATTATTTTATATGCTATATATTATAAATATTATATAATCATATATTTTTTGTTAGATTGTTCTACTACCTGTGTATGATGAGAAAATAAAATGGGACTCCAAAGAGGCAATAGTTTACTTAACACAATGGAACCACATTCTAAAAGAGCTTCTAAAAGACTCAGAAAATGTAGATTTACCATTTCTGCAAGCTAAACATTATAACTGAGAATTATATTATCTTAATAATGATTTGACAAATAATAACACTTACAATCTTTGAACAAGAGACCAGTTGAAGAATACATGGTGTGATTTTTCCCCAAAATTCTAGTAGGGTATTCATAGTAACATTCTGACTCTCACTGTTTGATGAATTATTTTTCGATAGCTCTTCCAGATACATCGTCCATAACTATAATATTTTAGTAACTTAGACTAAGAATGATTTTAGAAACATATATTACAATCTTATAACATACCTGACAAAGAATAAATGCATGAAATAAAGATGACATATGAAGTACAGATGCTTTGGATTGTTCAGGAAATGCTGAAAAAATTACTTGTATATGATCTGCTACATGACAAGACATTTCCTGTGGTATTGGTTGTGCGGATGAGATTGAAGATCCATGACTGTGAGTGTTATTATTACCAGCGAACATTGCTGAATGCGTAAGAGAGCCTAACAACAGCCATGATAATAATCTGATATGTCCAATACAATCTACATACTCACGAGCCCTAAACAGATTTTATTATAAAATAATTACTATTATAAAGCTTTGCAATTATATAAATTAATTGATTAAAATCACCCTTGCTGTATCATAGATGGTGCACTATTAAGCCATGATAAATATCGTCCTACAGCTCTGTTTTCTCTATTGTTTCCTTTGGTAATTTCTATTGCAACATATTGTGCTAAACCGCATTTCAGCATTCCACCCAACGTATCTTCATTTAAACCAGCTTGTAATCCTTTATTGTAACTCTAAAATAGACGATAGATTCATTAAATGATTTTATCAAGATCTTAAATGATCGTAAAGAAATTCTTATATCCATAAAATAAAAACTATATTACCTTGATCTTACTGAGGGTATGAAAATCTGCTAAAAAGTCAAGAACTTCGAATAATTGATTTCTTAACGAATCTGATGCATTAGTGTTATAAATTGAAGGAACATCATTTTGAATCTGTTCCATAGCAACAGTATTAGGTAAAGCACCTCCTACATCCTGTATAAAAAAGTTTCCATGTATTTACAGAAATATAAAACATTAAATATTGTTACGAATATATCATTACCTGTAGTACAAAGTGAAGTAATAGCAATAAATTGGAATCTGGTATCGTTGTTTTAAATTTTATAACTTGAATTAATTCAAACACTATAGTCCTGCCCAAGAAATGTTTATCTCTATCGCGGGTAAATCCTCTGTGGCAAAGATAGCACAAATCTATCAAATAATTGTACTTCAATGTAGAATTCTGTATAGCATAGCTTAATACTTTTGAAAATGGATCCAACAGTCCCTAAAATAAGACAGACATAATAAAATTTTTTTCAGACCCGTAAATACAGTCTGCATGGTACAATATTACTTTTGATTGTTGTATGCCTGGAACTTTTAATACAGAGATCATAATTCGTAATAATGGCAAAGAGTCTTCAATAGATGAGAGCATTAATACAAGCCTACGAAATAATCCATCGAATTGTGTTAATAATCCACTCCATGTTGCTGCCCCAGGACCTAAACCTGCTTCCAATGGTAAGCAATCCAAATAACAAGCTATGTTGTGGAGTATTATTGGTAAACGTTCCACTGGTAGAGACTTTTTTGCATTTAGAGTCTAGAATTTTTATTTATAATTAGATAACAAATTATTTTTTTATTAAAAACAAATTTAAGAAATATGTATATATTTTTATTACCTCTAACAATAACTGTAAAGGTGCTATTGGATTCAATTCATTAAAATCGACTAAAGCTTGTGCAACACTTTTGAAGAACTGCATTCGTGTAGATTCTGTAAATGGATATAACAGTTGTAATAACGTATAAAAATTATAGATTTATATGCTATACCATTAAGGTGTGTTTGGAACATTTGCATGAATATTCCATTAGGCGCTAGTTGATGAAGGACACATCTTAGAAATTGATGAGCCACACTAATCGCACCACCAGGTAGATGCATGTTAGTTTCACTCTGCCATGGATACATTGCATGTAAAGCCACTCTAAAAGTTTTTTATCTATCTTTGCTCATATCTCATAAATAATTAATTGTGAATAATATGTACTCACTTTGTTACTACGCTGAGAATTTCTGGTAGAAGAGGTGCAGCTAAGGATGGTTCACGATGTATGAAGGTTCCTAAAATAATGATACAAAGACCAAGTTCTTCATCAGAGTATTCTTCTTTTATAGTTCCACAATCAGAGCACCTGTGTAATATAAGTAATGAATAGAAACAAAAAAAATGAAATATTACAATTTGCAAACTACAGTTCGACTTTATTATGTATCTTAATAAATATACCTATCATACACACAGTCATCACCAATGCGAAATAAACTTTGTTTTAAATTAAAATTTGCATGATATGCTTGTTGAGATACATAATCTAAATTTGATTGTATTTGTGGACCAGACCTACAGCAAATATAAATAATTCATTTCTTTTTTGCAATATTTTATAAAGTATTATATAAATATTACATATTATATAAATATTTAATAGTTACCATGAATTCATATGTCTTGTAAACGCTACATCCGAAGCTGTTGTTCCTACTTTCCGAGCCTTATCTCTTTGTATGCGTATTTGATCTTTTGATTTAGTTTTTTTCTCGTGTTCGAATATTCGTGAATTAAAATCTGTTCCCTCGACTGCTGGAGGAGGTGATTCTAAAGCTACTTGCTTGATTAATCTTCTAGGACTTGCTGATCTACTCGAATGTATCTCATTTGATGTTGGCATAAGTGAGGTAGACTAGAAAGAAAAAAATAATACTTTATTGTTACAATAATATTGTAATAAAGATCTATTTAATAATATTTATTATTTGATTATTATTATTAAACCAATCATTATTATTATTGTTTGATATCATACCATTGTGTTTTAGACATACCATATTTTCTGATGTAACGCTGTCTTGTTTTAAGGAAGTAATTGCTTCGTCCTTGACATTGTTATTTTTTCTATTAGTATCTATATAAAAATAATATAAGCAGACAGCATGTAAAATTAGTACTATGCAGGTTTATCAATATGTCTAAAATACCATCGATATCAGGTACGCCAAGTGCTTGTCGAACACGTTCGGCAAGGCGGGATATGTCTCTCTGTGGACCAACAGGTAAAAGTCTTTCAGGCATGGGAAATTCAAGCTGAGAAATACTTCGTGGACTGGTAACATCGCTAGACATACAAGTTTCACTGTCTTGTTCAAACGATGAACCTCAGGAAAATTGTATAATATTATTAAACGAATAATAAATACAATATTTCCAATTTATTTATTATAATAAATAGACTTACTGACTGTCAATACATCCATTTTAGAAAGGGGTGATTCCGGAGATCCATATGCATCCTCGCATCGCAGTATACGCTGGGGAGCTCTTGAAGCTGAAGTAAGAAATCAAATTTATCTTTCATGTTTTTCTTGATATTTTTTCATAAAAGATATTAGAATTTAATAACCTGTTAGTCGAGTTGTTGTACCAATTGGTAATAATCGCTCGATCGTCGGCGTTGTCATCGGAAGTTGTGGGCTTCCCAACCAACTGGTATGTTGTCCATTCTCTGTACTTGTAATTTGAGAGGATATAGAACTCATCGCAGGTGAGCTAGATTGATCACTGCTGGTAACTGTAATAACTTGGCATGGAGAAACTGGCGATACTATAGTTGTTGGCTGTTCCACGTGTTTTTGTCGACCTAACTGTTTGGAGTTTGGTGAATCTGTCATTTTTGGTATAGAAGGAGGTGTTTTTTCTGTTGGCGGTTCGTATCTGTGATAATAAAAATCAATTATTCACTTGGAACATCGTAAACTCTGAAATTTACTATCAATTAAATGATTATTTTGTATACCTTTGAATATGAGATATACTTGTAGCCACAGCAAAAGCACTAGACAATCCAAATGGCCTCGCAGATGTATTATCTCCGTTAAAGTATGATTGACCTTTTTCTTCTGTTATCGCTACTTTTGACACTGATGGTTGTTTAGAAGACTCATGTTGCCCACTTAGAAAAGTACTTGTTACCATCATTTTGACACCTTCGTGAACGCTCCACTTTTTTTGAGTACCAAATTTGTTAACCTGTTGTAAGGATAATATTTAGTTCGTAATTCTCCGAAAATATCTCCTTGTATACAATAAGTCTCACTAATTAACTTACTTGATGCGTATCATCCTCGCTTCCTAAAAACCAAGTTGGTCTTACTGCTGGCATTCCGGATTTCAATCGATTCGAATGATTAACTTCGATTTTTCCAACTATATCACCGGTCGTAGACGTCCTGGCACCATGTATAGAGGCACTTCGAGTGACAACGGCTGTACTTTCCTCCAGTTCACCAAGAGATCCTCCGCTACTACCATGCAAGGTGCTGTCAGATTTTGGACTCTCTGGTATTGCAGCCAACTCGGACTCCGTATCATCCGCATTGATCGAACAGCTTTGTACAGGCATTCACAATAGCGAAAATTGTAACAAGCAGCTACTGACATAAGCACAGGCAGGTGTAACAGTAGGTGTGAATTCATTATTCTCCGGGATAACGTTGTTTAAAAAATGGCCGATATGAAAATTTTTGAAAATTAAATTTTAAAGACGAATATAATATAAGTTGTAGTTATAGCAAATCTATTTAGTATGATAAAGATAAGTTCATAAAAGAATCACATTGATTGTTGTTGCTCATAAGCATGTATTTTCCCTGGTCTGCTTGAGTTTGTTCTAATTGTTAAATATAATAGAAAGACGTAGTTATATAATTATCATTTAACATAAGTATTTTGAGAATCGGTAGTTTTCTAAAAGTTTTCTAAAAGTGCATTTACAGAATAATGCATGAAAGTGCAAAATTCATACATAACGGCTATGCGTGACATTCCAAAAAAGGGAGAAAAATGTTTTCTATTTTTTGTTGAAAGTATCGTATCACCTAAAATGCTCGATGTAATATTTTATTAAATAGACCTTGAGTGTTTGTTTGTGTAGCGACAAGGTGGACCACTCTCTTCCCAATGAGTTTCCATTGCGAGAGATTGACTGTGAATGGCACCTGGACTACGTTGATGTACCGATATCAATGGTGTACGCATCGGTGGACTTTCGCTATCAAATTCACCCATTGCACTGGTCGCCAACTCATGATCTACTCCAAGAGATGGCTGCGATACATCTACAGTAATTTTAATCACATTAATCTCTATTCAATTGTAAATATAACTTTGGATTTATATTTTTACCACGTGATCTAGAAGGGGGTCCACCCATTACCACTGTAGCTGGTATTCTCTTACATTGATGATGCTGTGCATCGAGTGTATTCAATACTATTTTTATCAAAGCTTGTAATTGATTACACCATGGTTGTTGACTGTATTGACACTAAAAAATACCAAATAGTTTTGTACTGTGATTTTATTTAATTTACTAAATTATTTATTAGATCAGATTATTTCAATTTTTACCTTATATAATATAACAAGAAGAGACATTAACCAAGATCGTCTAATATGTGGTTCTAAATACCAAAGACTATATGTAGGTTGTTGATGATCTGTCGGAGGAACACCTTGCGGTGGACAAGGACAATGTTGTAATATAGCCAAAACTGGTGGTGTCATTACCCAACCCATTACATGATTTTGATCCAATAGTTGTGGTAAATTAGCCACGAAGACATTGAATACTGGAGAAAGCCTATTTATAAATGAGAAATTATTTTTTCTTCGTTATATATACATACTTTTTTTATGTAAATAAGATCTTTTATCAAAATAAAAAATATAAAGATGTTACCTTAACCGCTGTGGAGAAATGTGGAATGTTCGTTCCGTTTGATTATATCCTAACAAAAGATATAAATGTCGTAAAACTATTCCCTGCGTTTTCGATAATGGTTTTTCATCCGTTGGATACGCCTATTCAAATTTTTTACAAATTAAATTTTATGATATATAAATTCATCTAAATTGTATCAATATTAACTTACTTGATCTTGCCTAGAAAGAAATTGCATTAAAAGAAAAACTAACAAGTGAATGGTTTCTTTATCAGCTTCTTCAAAGTCAACAATTTTATGCGTATAACTTGGTAAAGTACCGCCTTCGTCGACCATATTCAATGAATGTACATGGCCATCTGTAAATATTACATTATATCAAATCTCTTTTTATTAACAATACTAAAACAAAAGTAAATAATCAGATTACTTTAAAGAAAATCACTTTATTATTTCGCATGCTAATATATATTACCGAATGGTTGATAGATATTATACTTTTTGATATAGTTTCTTGTTTATTAAAATCAATTTTAGATAAATTTCCACTATTTTATATGATTTATTGAATGCTATATAAGTTCTATATCTTATGTTAAATTATCTAGGAAGCACAGTGAACGAACATGTCCATGTTAAGAAACTATAAGCCACTGCAATCATTCATTAAATAGGTAAATAAATAAGGGAATCGTACAAAGTGCGTATGCATGCATAATTTTTTTCAAGATAAAAATGAATATATTTTATGCGGAGTATGATGTAAGTTAAAACTTAAATGAAAGAGATAAAAGAAAAATATAAATTATCTAAAAGGGTTATTAAAATGAGTTTCATCAGGAAAACAAAAATTTGCTTAGCTTATATTCCAATTTTAATGGAACATTATTGAACTTACCAGACAATCCGCATATAAAAGTTATGTCTTAAAATCTTGATATATTACGTTGATCGCGTACACGAAGGGGGAACATTTATGCATACATATATTGTTCATATCTAAAAGCGATGCAATTGCAGCTACACTACCTGAAATACTGTTATTAGGTGGGGTGGGCCCCAGCAACTGACCCAGTCCGAATCTGGAGCTCTTGCGCTTCAAAATAGGTGCGGAATATTGTCGACTATAGACCTTTTCCTTTTCTGCAAGCGGGAAACAGGGAACGATGACGCTAATATATTGGAAATCATGATGATGCGACGTGCATCGTGATTATTTTAATTAGCTAATCTTGTGGATACTAAGTCTAAAAGGTTTGAATATGTAGAAATGATATTGACTGTCAGCTAAAAAATTATTCATTCTCTATATCGTTCCCATTTTATTTACAATTGTTTGCCCCTCCGTTAACTGTAATATAATCAGAGGTCTAATAATCGCAGGAATCGTTCTATCATATAAATAGAATAATTGATTGTAAAGAGTAATAGGAAAAAATCATTTAAAATAATTTGTTACTAAACCTGACGTTAACAGATATAGTGTTGTAGTCAAAGATCGTCTTCATTCAAGTTATAAATACCTTGTTTAGTATCCTGCCTGGGGATCATCGATGCAGGTGCTGACATAGTTCGTTTATATGGCCACTTTGTTCCGAAATTCGCGCTCAGGGTTTTTACGGAACTCGTTCCACTTCCATCGGATTGAGAAAGTGCTTCATGAGCTCTGTGTAATTTCTTTATGAAAATCTCGCTATTCAAATCGGTATTTCTGAGATCTACATGAAGAATACATCGATCATTATATCACTATTTTCTTTTGAGAAAAGTTCCTCGAATAAAATAAAATACAGACCACGTAGATAAACTATGTCTCCAGATTTCTCTAAATTGATTTGAGCTTCAAGAAATATTGCATCAAAACGATTGAGAAAAAATTCCCAAGTTAAAATACGACGATCACTTAAGCAATTGTGAAGTTGATACAGCGATTGTAACACCATTGGCCGATCTTCGATTACTAAATCGAATTGAGTTTCCAAACAAAGAATTAAAGACTGAAAACATGGGATATTCATTTTACATAATACACTTACAAAATTATCAATAAGAATTAAAAGACAACACTTACACGTACTGCAGTATCATGGATTGTACCAAGATAGAGAGTAGCTCTTTGTGCGACATAGACGTTGCTATCGTCCATACTAGTGATTAAATAACAAAAAGCAATTGCTAATGCAGCTTGTAAACTTAAAACGTTTCGTAATGGCGTCGAATCCATAAATCTAGCGATCAGTGTTATTCGTTCCACTAAATACAAGCGATGTCGTTATTATTTTTCAATTTGATATAATAAAAATATCAAGTAGTTCTTTCCTCTTACCTGCTAAAAATCTAATACGCCAATCAGAATTGTGAAATTCTTCTTTTATCAAGCGACAAAACGTATCGGTTCCACAAGGTAGTGTCACACAATGCAACAACAGTGGTACAGTTACTTCAGCTATGTGGGAATATTCAGCATTCAAGAGTTCCCACAAGCTATTTATATTTAAATAATTATTAATCTTTTTTAAAAAGCTTTTTATAGATCGACGCTTAATTGAAATCATAAGAACTCACTTTCTTATTAATAAATTTTCTTGACACCAAATGAAAAAGCCTTGATGATCCTTAACCGCCGTATTAAATGCATCGCCATACAAACACATAACATTTAAACATTGCAACATGTAATACAAAATGTCGGCTTTGTCGATAGTCTGAATCTCCTAGAATCATAAACGATAATATAATCATTGATATGTGATGTTTGAAGTACATATCTATAATTTGATTAGAACCTTAAGAAGTTTGTGTATATATTGCAACTGTTCAGGTAATTCATCGATGGAAAATCGAAACTTTCCAACAGAGGTTTGCCAAAAATCGTCGAGCTCATTCTCTGGACTACAGTTCAAAGGTTGATCGTTTTCCCCTATGAGATGTGGTTTCGCTACGCTGACCGTTGCTGTAGCTAAAATTATTTTTATCTAAGAATCCTATGTGTCAAATAGTTGATTTCAACAAGAAAAAGAGATCAACAATAAAAAAAATTAGATTTACCAACATCGGTATCCGAAAGAGTAACAGCTCGTGCTACAGCAGACATGACCTTTTCAGCTGGCATGATAGCCGCAAGATCCAATTGCTCCGAAACTGTTTCTACTGTGGCTGTCATGATCTGTTCGAAGAACTGATATAAACGATCAAAATACCCGTTATTGCACGACATAGATAAGCCTACCGTGTTTTATGGTCATACAGGCCATTTCGTAGTTGAAGAAGAGAAAGAGAGAGAGGAAGAACATAGAGTTTAGACGAGCAGCATGCTGCGTTGTTAGCACACATAGGTGTTGTACATAATGTGATTCAGTGTATTCGGTAGAGCATACATCTTTTGTTTTTTTTTTGTTTTTTGGCATATAATTATAACATATAGTAAAAAACGTACGTGAGGCATATGCACGAGTACACCACCAACGGAATGCAACTCTGGAACTGGCATATTAATGACAACATCTGGTTTCGAATCGCTTTTCCTAGTAGATTCTGGTGAACCCTTACGGCCGTGATCTTCTACCGTTTCATCGATTATTGTCTAAAAGCATAACTTCTCTCAGATAGCAAGTTCTTCAATCGTTTCAATAATAATTAACTTACGTCCGGTGGATAAGTCGGATTTTCTGGAGCCATGTAAGTGACCAATTGTAAACACAGTTGGTGCCATATTACCCTTGATTCGCAATAACTACATTCGTTTTTAGAGTCACAAATATGACAATTGTTCCAGTTCGACGCTACTATTGATTTCATAAGATGACACGCGTTTTTACAGACCGAGGAGTTGATGCCAGTATGTTTATCAACATCTTGTAGTTCCATCTTTTAACAAAAGAAAAAAAAATCTGATTAATCAATCGATACTTTTAGACGCTCTCGTTTTAGGTATTTCGTCTTAGATTACCTGCTTTAAGAGAATATCGAGCATAAGAATGCAACAAGATAAGTTTAATTCTGCATTGGTATTAAATTCCATATGTCTTAGGGTAGGAATAGCATCATCAGAAAGGGGCGTTGATTTGCCTGATTCATTTTCTACGACTGAATTTACAAAAAAGAAGTATTTCAATTCCATGAACAAGGTCAGATTTAGACTCAAACTTCCTACCTATATTCACTACTTACATATCGTATTGTCACCTTCGGTAGTTTTCATAACTTTAGTAGGTTTTTCTTCGGATTCTGTCGTGTTCATTTTACCCATCACCGCAACTCCATCACTGAACATCGAGAACAATTGACACAGCGGAATCATAATTTCTAACATCGTTAAAGTCTGAAGCCAATTAAGCGCTTGTTCTTGCACTTTTGGACTGGTATTGATGAATCTTTTCGCTACGAAATTATACATCTTTTTTGCATCAAAACCTAATGGACTCATGTCCGGATCCAAAATTTTACTGCAATTTAAACGTGATAATAATTGATAACAGCTATGTATCGATGAAGACAAATGTAATTACAGATAATATGTATATACCAAAGAATCATCTTTAATTCGTGAAGTTCATGTTCCGGTACGTCATTAACCATAGCTTCCATCCAATGTGGCATCACATAATCCCATACGTCGGTTGTAATTACCTCGTAAGGAACCAAGCAAAAAAGCCGATTTAAACCGTCCTTTAAATGTGACGTTCTCGAGGCTAAAGTCTCCCTAATTAAATAATGAATAATCTATCCCAATTAAGTTTCATTTATTACATTAAAATATCGATTATAACTTTATATACTTACAGGTTCTTTAGAAAAACATTTGAAACGGTTCTTACCAATGACCTCCGACTCTAACGTAATCAGCTGGATGTGGTAAAAGGCAGGAAATGAAGACATCGTAATGGGTTTTCATAACTTTAGATAGCCAACCACAGACGTACTCGGTTTTTAGTTTTTCAAGCGCGCTTTCGGCTTGGCCTATGAATCAAATACAAAATTTTGTTATAAATTGTAAAATACAATTTTATCAAATAGAAACGTACGATCAGGGTATATGTACACATCGGAAAGCACATTGTGTATGTTCGTTAAAATGCTACATTCGTTATTGTTAAACAATTGACGAAGATGTGTAAAGCTAGCAACCATAAATGGACAATGAGAGCAAATAGTTAGGTATTATTAATTATTCAATTAATAATATGTAAGAGTAATTTGGTATTCTTTTTTTTTAAATATTGTAATGTAGCGAACGCTTTGATCTTGTTTGATTATATAAATAAGATCAGGTATGAGTTGATTGATCGATGAAAAGATCGAACATTGGTATTTACACGCGAATAAGGTTCACTATTTTTCTATACATTTAGTTTCCATGCATAGAATTCAATGAGTCGAAGAAAGCTTGTACACACGAAAACATATTAAGCGATATCATTAATATTACTACATCCTTTTCAAATTCTATACATCGAAAACAAAGTATTAATAGCCACGACGCAGACGCACTCGCTTTTGTAATATTTATCATATCTAACAAAAAGATTTTCTTTTGTATTCGTGTAATATAACAACAGTATAATAATTTATATACGAACAAATATGTACGATAAATCTTTATTTTTTTAAACACATCAAAACGTGTCTCTGTGTGTGTATATACATACATGCATATGCAAAGGCAATATCATATTCAACGTCAACATGATGCGATATATAGGCGCCGATCTCGAAAAAATCTTGATTTATTTTCATCCATTGATTAACATTTGGATGTTAACGTTGTTTCGTTAACATTTTAAATATTCAGTGAATTATAATAAATATGAATATATAAATATCGTTGATATTATAATAAATATTTTTTGATCAATTGTTTCTTCATAAGACACAATATTGAATTGTGTTATAAAATAAATAAATAAAAAAAGAGAAGAAGTATTTAAAAAATATAGGTTTAAAAAAAGAAACAAACAAAAATATTCTACATAGATAAACGAGAATCGAAAAGTTAAACTTACGACTTGGGAGATTTATTTTCGGCATTCGACGCCTATTTATATAACAACGAGTTATAACAGCGTGCCACAAACAATCGAAGAACATCAAATATAGATCGAATGTTTCGACCATACTTGAACAGAATACACAGATACTTGGTACGTATATATATACGTAAGAGATTCGTGTGGTAAAAGCACAAGGTTCACAAGGATCCATTGATTAAGTGTGTTCAATGAAATCCATCGAAGAGAATACGTATGACAATTAATTTCAGAAATAAATAGCATTAATACGGACAAAGAACGCCGTGGACAAGAATAGCATAAGAACGGATCAAAGATTGTCAACAGTAAAATCTGTGAATACGATGATAAATAGCGACATATAAGAGTTATGTATTAATATTAATGTTTGAGAGCGATTTCGGTGCGTCGAATGTGCCTACGATCGCGGCCATTTTCTACCTACGTTCATCTACGTTCTACTTCAAATAGTGTATATGCGAAGTGTTAAATTACCAACAGAAAAGATAAGGTGCATAAGGCTTTTTTTAGTACCATCGAAAGAGTAGGCAGTGACATGAAACCAATGAAATAGCATTGACAATAAACGCCCGAGTATTTCGATCGGGGTATCCTGGTTCGGGGTACAGAGTCCTACTAGTAGCCAAACGCCATATCTTCCTAAAAGTTGTCTCTCCTCGAGCGTCGTAGGATCGCATTGGCCCGATCCACCAGCTCCAGAGAAGCCACTACTTCCAAGACCACCACCGCTACCACCTCCAGAACCACCTCCGCTAATGCCGCTACTGCCACCGCCACCACCACCGCCACTGCTTCCTGGGAATCCTGTGCTGCCCTTATTAGTACTTATTTCTGAGATGTCGCGGTTACTATCCATACTTAGCGGTTCAGCTTCCTTGAGCAGGCTGCAAATGAAAAAGAAGAATTCTGTCAAATATCTATCGATCGCGATCCTCGGTCACGTCTGGTTGTCGTCGGTTATTTTCTCGTGCAATTTTCTTTCTTTCCTTTCTCTTTCGCTCAATCTTTCCTGCCATCAAATCGATCGACATTCTCTGTGTACTTACCTACGTCCTTCAAAATTTTTACATTCTTTGATTCTTTTTTTTTCATATATATTATATATTCTCAATAACAATATGAATAATGGTTAACTCTGAACGACGTTAGGTGAAATATGATCGAACGTCGAAGAAACTTTGCTTCCACGTTCAATATTGTAGCGAGTCCTTTCATAACTCGAATATCGATCACTGTTGATAATAAAAAGAATTTTATTTTTTATAAATATTCATTTTGAATATATTCTCGTAGCTATGAAAGGACATATCGCGAAATCTTCGGTAAGATAATGTCGATCATTAGTGTCGAAGCATGTTTCATCAGAAATGTTAATATCGATGGATAAATATTAATGAAAAATATATATCGACTTACGTCGACCACAACTTTAACTGACAGCCGTGCCTTTGGATCACGATAAATTAATTAATAGACGTGGAAAGCTAAACACAATGATTCTAAACAGAGGAATATAGTGGATTTCTTCGATTTGTAAAGAGAAATTGACGCTTTTCATTCGGTAATATCATCTTTGAGATTTTAGCTACAAAAATTAACATTCATATTATGCGAGTATACTTGACAAATAAAACTAAAAGGAACAATAAATATTTGGTGATCGGTCATCAAGTGGCGATCATGCGTGGATAAATCTAACGAGACTTAAAGAGGTATCGCAAGCTATCATGCAGCATACCAGTGTACTTTAATGATTATTTGATTCATATGTTTCCCTTCCCTTTTGACAGTAGTACGATCTTTGCTTAATTGTTTATATTGCCGAAGAATACCAAGTGCTGTTGTGTGATATCCAGGATGTTATACAAGACGGCAACTCCAGTAAGGCATAGCACAACTTCTAAGGTGCAGTTTCTTATGTTCTACTGTGGGTGAACGCTTTTCAATTACATGTATTGTGGAGAAACGTGTAATAAAAAAAGAAGGGAGGAGAGAGAGAGAGAGAGAAAGAGAAATAAAGAGAGAGGATGTCGTGTGTAGCAGCTGCTAGATGGAACTATGCTCGTCACGATACATATCTTAAATCAAATTCTGTGCACTATTCTAATCTCCTTTAGTTTTGTCAGATTATCTTGAAGACAATTTTCTTCACGGGCATCACTTCATCCACTTCGTACATATCCAAAGTAAACATACGGAATTTTCTTTGATCGCATTTGATGGACTTTGATATAACAAATTTCGATGGAACTTTCTAATAACCATTGATTTTGTTATCATAATAGTCCATTAAAGGTGATAATTTAGCATCATGTCTTACCAAGCAGGTTGGACCAGCACGAACAAACACGTAAAGCAATAATGAACCTGCGGTTCATTAGTATGCGGTTCATTAGTATGCGGTTCATTAGTATGCGTCGTGAAATTCAATCATAGAACTTGTCAACATATAATGATCTTGTGTCTTAATGATTTTCATATTTGTCTCCAATGATGCAATTGGATAATTCGTTTGAAAGTATGCTTATGTCTTTTCATTTGCATGATTTCTTATGGCTCATTTGTGACAAAGTTATCATTAAAATTAACAATTATTTAATCGTATCCTACAAGGTGAGAAAAAATCTTTATTTTTTTTATGTGTTCATATTTGTATACGCGTGCGCGATACTCATTGGTATGTAGGTATCAATCAATCGCGATGTTAAAACACTTTAGGACAATAAGTATAACACAAAATATCACATAATGAAATGACATTACATCTTTCATTTAATCATCTCTTTTTTTTTTCGATGAACGAATCATGAATAGTATAATATTGATCATGTATTCCATTAATACATACATGTAATGTGTTTCATCGACGGGATTCAATTGAAACGATATTTAAAAAGTGATTAAAAAATAAAACAGAACAAACTAAAGATATGATTAATGTTATGCGATCACATTTTTTGTTTTAGCGAAACTCGTGATTGCCATTTGCGACTTTAATCACGATGGTCTTTATCGCGTTATGATTTTCCCACGTTCGTGCAAAACGATTATTTTTTTCAATACCATTTTATTCTTCTTTCATTCGTTATTTCTAAATGATAAGCGATACGTGATTGTTTAAGAAATTTCATAATTCGTGCACTTGCTCACCTGACGATAGCTTGAACCAAATAAGTTCGGGTTTGAGCGTCGAGTTGTGAGATATGTGGAAGAGCCATGTGATAAATGTGATCACCACCGCGACGATTATTGTGTCGAATGTTGTGACATTGCTGACAATAACGAATTGGATGATTTCCATTATAACTTGCACATTCCGTTGAAAAGCAAACGCTGATCGCCGATTTGTCCGACGCTCTACAATTCTTAAACGTTCAAAAATTTCTTTTCCAATATCGTTTATCTTAATATACGTGAGTATATATATATATGAATTCTATAGAAAGAAAATATATAGCCATATATTTATATATATACCTTGTTTTCACAAACCATTGACACCTGTTGCATCGGGTGTAAGATGTCGTAAAACATTTGATTTGGATGTTCACGATGAATCTCGTTGGCACATTCGATACAAAGATAGAGTGGTGGTGGTGATTCGGTAGCGAAAGTGATCGAAATTCTGTGATCGTAACAAACCTTTCCTGCTTCGGCATTGCCAGCGTTTGGACAAGAATCTCTCTGACATACGAAAGGAGACAGATCATCTGTAACAATATGTAATGAATAATTACAACATACGTTCGATGTCATAGGGAAATTTTAATGAAACTTACTTGCGAATTTAACTAAAACCGCTCGACGATCAAATAAATTTGGATTGAACGAAGGCCAATAGTAAAACAATAATTTTGCAGCGGATGCTCTAGCTGGTGCGGTGCCATAAGCGATCACGCATAATATGTCCTTAACTACTCCTGGCTTCAACGTCATTAAACATTCAAGCAATTGACAGTGATGTGCTGGAACATACGACAAATATATTATATTTTCTTTTTTAATCGCATCATCCACGACCTGAACAATTATGATAATAAGAAAGAACCTGGATTATTAGAGTATTGAAAAATCATCATTATCACTGCCGCGATGGATTGACTGGCAGAATTTTCATTACCATCTTCGGTTTTTCTTGCTAAAATATGTAAAACAAGTAAAAAAAAAAGAAAAAATCGTTTTTAACATATTTCACAATATCATCGATCGGAAATACTTACTTATTGTAAATGGTAGAATATAAAAACATAAATAATTAACAATATCTTGATGAAGTTCCATCGGTAAAACAGAGATAGAACTTGCCGCTAAATATGGCATATTATCGATCAGATCATGTTCGAGAAATGGTAAGAGACAAGCCAAACATTGTAACAAAGCTTGTCCAAAGGCTAAATAATAAAAGAATTAGATCAATTTATGAAAGTATTGGTATAAAATGGTTGTATTTCTTATAATAATATAAGAGAACTAAAGTACCTTGTAAACCAATATGGATCAAAGGAATAACATCCATCAGTTGAGTCAAAGCATTGTACAATTGTTTGTAATCCAAATTAGGATAAAGAGCCATACGTTCAGAATCAAATTTTTGCGACTTGATCATTTCCAATGGTGCTTCTCTGGCTTCTTTCAATACAGCTAGAAATAATTGAAATATAAAAATCAATAAATTTTCAACGATCGTAAAGTTAAATAGCCGGTTACGTACATAATAAAGTTTGCGACAAGTGCTTTACGGTATTGGCCATGTCAGTACCAGATGGAAGCGGTTGACTGCCGTGAAGAAGCCTTTGATAATATTCATTTAAATTGGTTAACTTCAAAGTATCTATAAAGAAATATATATTTTTCAGTATAATCATTCCAAGAAAATAACTTGAAGACATTTATAAATAAATGGATACATACATGCTGCAAACTTCGTTCCCATTGTATTTTTTTTTCTTTCATATAAATTTATCAATAAATTTCACGATCGTTCGAGTTATAATTCTTTTTCCTTACTTTCATTAAAAACACAAATTTTATCGGTAAGAAAACGATGAATCGATTACATCACTGCACCAAAAATATCGATAATCTTTTTAGAAGAACCAAACACTCGAGAAAGTTCTTTTTAATCGTAATAGTTTCATTTCCTTTATATTCACATATTTCATATAGAAGATTCCATCACAGCATCATCAGAAAATGTCCATCGCAACGCACGCCTCAACAGTGAATGAGCGCGCATGCAGTATCGACCTGTTTTTAGGGAAGAAGGAGGGTTTCACGATACTGCGCCTTCGCATCTTTCTCGTCGTTCCTTTCGCTCCATCAGAAGCTGTAAGTGAAAGAACGATGTACCGCGTGTAATTTGAAATAAGATAAAGTTATTTAGTTGTATACATGCTTGTTTTATAACAAAAAATAAATTTAGCTTAAAACTCTAAACAAATGAATATTAATGTTCATTCTTAGCATGTTTAAATAACAGAAATGATGATATAATCAGCAATTATACGAACATATATCATATACACATATGTATAATACATACATATATAGTTAATGTTAAATTTACTCGCAAACGATAAGTTTAGCACAAATTGAACGTAAAGCATCTCTAACGGTGTCACGAATAGTCGATTCTAGGTCGGTCTATGACGTATTATATCGATCGATATAATTTAAATACAATATAAGTACATACGTCAAAGAACGATGAAGTCATTCTCAAGAATAAAAGCACTTCGTCAGACACGGAGCACCTTCGATCGTTTCGCATCTGATAGATATAAACCAGAATTTGATATTAACCGGCGAATGTATCATTTTCGAAAAAGGGAAGTAACAAGAATAGATCTTATCTGTGCTTGATTAAGCGTAGTTTATCATAAAATTCGTTCAATTTCATTTTACTTAAATCAATTGATTATTTTTTCAAAAATTGAGCTAACAAAAGTATTTTTTTTGTCGTAGAATGATATAGAATATTTTTTGGAATCTTTATCCTTATAAAGAAACTTTTCCAATATCTTTGGTTTGCTATTCTCACACAAAGGGAAAGAAATAAACGTCTTAGGGTTTAAGGTTTGGGTGTAAGAAAGGCAGGTGACCGGATCGATTCTATACGATTGTGTATATAAACCTACGTAAAAAGAGAACGAGAATAAGAGAAGAAAAGAGGAGGAATAGTTGCGTGAGTGACGTGTACTGAACGAAGGTACAACCGCGAAGCCATGAGCGCATGCGTATTGGAAAAAGACGAGTTGCCTAGGACATTATGCGGTGGTGATGATAGAGGTAGTGGTATAACGTTACAATACGCCGTACGAAAAGAAAGAGGGTGCGAGGAAGAGTGACGCCGTAATCGAAGCAACCCGTCGAACAGTACCGTGTCGTATAAACAGTACTTACGGAGGAAGTCGTGAGCAAAGATTACTCTCTCCAAATAATTTTGATCTACTTGTGAATTTCTCGTAAGTCATACTTCGATTAGACGTAAAATTAAACAAATAAAAATAAGATAGAACGGAACACGTTTATATTTAAAAACTTTTCGTGTTAAATCGTTGCGGTAGTTTTATATCTATGTTAAAATTTCTTTATATTTCTCAGAAGAAAGTGAACACATTTGAAATCTAAACTACATATCGGTAGTACCATTATAACCATAACGATTTATAATGTTGTAGATATATACCTAATAGTGCTTTAGTTTTGTCGATGTTGTTATAAATGATAGTCTCGACTTTCTCCGAAGCAACAATTTACTGCTATTCCGAGCTAACCGATCGATTGATCATAGCTGACCTCGTTAAGAACGTAAAAATAACTTTTTCGTTTATTGTACACTTATTGTCTATTGTACGTTTATTATATAGTTTATATAAAGTCCATTTACATAGTCCGTCATTAAATGGTAATGAATATTTAAAGTGTTACCAGATTTTTGTAGATCATGTATTATTGATTATTCTTTTATTATTGTATTAAATTTCGGCTTACGGTTTCGAAGAATATTACAAGTATAAATCTATATAGATTTCTCGACAGGAAATAGTATTTCGATCTCATAAAGATTATCGACTCATTTGAGAAATTAATTGCACATGAATTCTCTAAGAAAACTTTTCCATTCTCCTTTCTATTTGGACAATTTGAATTTCGGTATCGTAAATTTATTATGGCACCCCTGAACGACATCAAATGCTTTTTGGTGGCGTTAAGATAATAAAAAGTAAACAGATGAATCAACTCCCGTATATGGAAGGACAATATAGGGCTGTTTAGAAAGATGATGCACGAAAGAAAAATGGATTTTTTTCTTTTTAGTATTCTCAGCAACGTTATTCGTTTGCGGAGTTGCACCCTTCCTGAGAGGCAGACACTCTCTCGGAAATTTTTGCTCCTGCATAGGCAAACTCCGAGGGTCCATGTGATTTGATTATGTTGCTAATACGTACCGTATGCCACCCCTAATCGTTGGGACACGCACGCTCGCATTTCTACTCCCTTTTGCAACGTGATCTTTTTTTCATTCTTTTTTTTATCTATATTTATTTTTTCTCTTTTTTCACGAGTGTACCATCTGAAATGAATTACAAAAAGGGACTTATGTCATCAGTGTAACGCCATCTGAGAATTTTTTGAAAGGTCAATGATTCTTTAAACATTTCTAGACGACCCCTAACGTCAATTTGTTATGAATCATATATCAACGTAAATCAAAAATTAGTAAACGATCGAAGTTTTTCAATATTCATCGTTCGCACCATTTTTTTTACGTTAATCGGTGTAATCAACACCAACATAAATGTTCCCCCTAATTAAAAAATTCTTCAAGGCAGATACATCTCATTTATTTCACTTTAATGCGTTTATAAAATTCGATTCGAATTCAAGACAAGACAAAGTATCAACTAAGCTTGGGTCTTAAAAACGAGCAAACTCATTATACGAAACCATCTGTCGATTGCATTCTTTACTCAATCAAATTACACATAAAAAAAATTTCATCGAAATTTTCGAAGATTTTCTACAATCATGTAGAAGTTACAAGAAAAGATTGTTCCAATTTCACCAGTGTCAGCTAGAAACAGATATTGGACGGGCAATCGATTTATAAACGCGTTTAAACGAAGTCGTTGCGCGGTAACTACGAGCGTTAGAGAGAGAGAGAGAGAGAGAGAGAGAGAGAGAGAGAGAGAGAGAGAGAGAGAGAGAGAGAGAGAGAGAGAAACGGCTAACGTCGAGCATTGCCTTTCATTCGTGTCGGTAGACATAGTGGTAGTGGCAGTGATCCTACGTGGAAGCATAAAACACAGTCGGAGTCCTTGCCGCAGCCTTGCGTTTTCTCCTTGAGGCTGAATTCTATTTAAATATATACGCCATGCAGAAGGAACGAAGGATAGAAAAAGACAGTGTGGAGAAGCAAGTTTCTCTCTCTCTCTCTCTCTTTCTCTCTCCTTCCTTTCCCTCTTTCTTTCTTATTCTCGCTTATAATACAGCTTTAATCTATCCATCTTTCTCTTTCAACTTGTTTCTTACTGATGTCTGTGACATGTTTTTAAAAATATTTAATAAATTTTATACAACATAAATTACGGACATTTTTGAATATTTAAAACGCGAAAAAATTTCCAAAAATTATAGAGATCTTTGTCACATACATAATGTTGACAAAATACAATGGATTACTTTCGAACCGTAGAATGATTTATCTTAAATTTCCGGAAGGGCATCGTTGCAAGGATAACCGATCGTTTCATTAGAACAAAGAAAGAGAAATACGTACATACGTGTCTTGTTTGCCTTGACGGTCGTCGCTCGCAAGTTCCTGTTCCCTCTTGAAGGTTTATGTATCGATGTGATAAATGCGATCATGAGTCAAACGTATTGATTGTGATCGTGCTCCACGAATGTATCGAAAAGATTCGAAAATACTTTTAAAAAACTCACAGAGAGGTGCTACGAGAAAAAGAGAGTATCTATTTTGGGAATCAGTTCCATGACGCGTGTAAGCACCGTAAAAATGTATGGGCAATGCACTTTTCTGACGACCTTCGACTTGTTCGTTAACTGTAAAAAAATAATGCTCGTCATCATCGTTGTTGACGATGTGGACCGATATAACAAGAGGACGAGAACGAACAAAGGAATCATGAATCAGACGTACACGCACGTAGGCAGTTACTAATTTTCTCTACAGAATCATAACCCTATTCGTTTTTATAGACGGCTTAAAGTAACTCGACCTCGATAGACACGTATTCATCGGTTGAAACATTTTTCATAGTTTTGTATATCTTGGTACACACAAACATTTAGTTTTGTATACGGAAAACGTTTGAAGAATTTGATCAAATTTTTCCCACGCATGACACCCATAATCGACGGCAGGATCATCCGGGAGATTACAAATTTTTCAGAGAAGTTCAAGGATAAAACTAAAACATGGAATGCCAGTTTTCTTTATGGTGACTTCAATGATAATGTAAAATAAATGGGAATGTTTCCTTTTTTTTCATCCGATTGTTCAAAATTAACGATAAGACTGTCACTTTCGTAGCGATAAGAAAAAAGATTGATCTCTGGTTGACAATTACAATTTTTTCAGACACATGAAAGATAAGGAAAAAGTAATAGAGAGAGAAAGAAAAAAAGAAATCAGCAGTCAGGAAACGAGTTCTTATCCATCGAGCATCAAAATATGCTGATTCTGGCCATCGAGATCAGACCTCGAGAAGAAGACGGTCGTTGGCTAGCGATCGGTAAATAAAAGTGAAAGAGAGAGAGAGAGAGAGAGAGAGAGAAAGAAACATTGAACGAGAGCTGGGATGGCCGTGTGCGAAAACGTGCGACCTCCGACAAGTCTTCGATTTCCCGGTACGTGACTCAGGATCTTAGAAATCGAGAATCTCGGAGGATGAGCACCAAGATATCGCTCAGCGGTCGCAATGCGAGCGGCCAGTCAACTGTGAACCATCGGAGTGGTAAACCATCGACAGGACTGCTTCTCGCAAAACCATCTGTTAAGAGGCTCTCATCATCGACGAGTAAGTCCCTTTCATCACCTTTTTTCACTTTCTCTTTATATTTCTTTTTTTTTATTCTCATTCTTCCTTAAATTCAGAACAAAATTTTTTTTCGTTATATATGCATACACACACACACACACACACACACACACATATGTGTATGCATATATACACAACGGACTAAACGTGTCAGATTTTTCTTACTCATACTTCTCGTTGCAAAATTTAAACAAATCGCTGACTCGACTTGACCAAAATATTACGAAGAATCGCGTTTTGGTATTGTTAAAAAAAAAGAAAAAGAAAGAACAGAAAAGTAGAATATTTCAACAAAGAAATATAAAATCGAGACTTTTCGTAATTAACAATCGAATTGGAACATACGTGCGACTACCTCCCACCCTTCGACGAGGACTCATCGACTATCCCCCTATTTCCTACTATCAAATCAGAATTACTCATTAAGTGTTGAAACGATCAACATGTGCAGACCGATGTCACGTTTAATTTTGCAATTGATGTACTGGATTAATGGGGAACACACACGATATGTATATTAAGAAATCTCTTAGAATCTCATATTGTCATCGATGTACGTGGTTTCGTTCGTACATTACATAGACGTTAGAAGATTAAGAACGTCAACAAAGGATGTGTTCATTATCCATAGAGGTGAATGGCATCAAGGAAAGAGCCGTGAAACGAGCAGCCGTCACTAAAGTGGACACATCGCCTGCAGGCTCTAACGTTAGGGTGAAAACGACAACAACGTTGGTGGACCGAGAAGACCAAAACGAGATGCCAGCTCTTACGCATGCTTGTACTACTGATACTTTACCGAGGTTTAAGAAATTTCGATTTGGAGGTAAGTTCTTAACATTCTTTTGTTCGTTTATTTTCTTATTTTTTTCCCCAAACAGAAAAAAATTAATAACATGATAAATTAATTAAATCAGTGTCAATGAAATAAAAATGAATTGTCAGAAAACAAAAGAAGAGAATATATATATATATATATATATATATATATATATATATTATGTAGCATCTGTATAAATTAATTCGTAAAGGCGGGAACGACTTATTTGTTTACATAGAAAAGAAAAATGTGACAGTCAATTTTGAAAATGTTTTCATCGATCTCGAAATTAACATGTGATACGAGTATGCACGGAATACGTAATTGATGGAAGAATTCGATGCCGATCTTAATTTTGAATATAAATGTATGCATATAGTAAGCGAATTATCATCGACTACTTAACGTTCAATGACTAATAAGAACTAATCGAATTACTCGTTCGTTGAACGAGAACGATTGCCTATGTATTTTAACACATTTGAAATTTTGTTTTTTTTTTTCGTTATGTTCGTAGCGCGATAATTAAATAAAAAGAGGAAAAGAGAGAAAAATAAAAAAGAGAGAAACAAGTAGGAAAAAAGAATTCCTTGATCAACGACATATCTTTATACGCAATAGACAACATTTGTAACTAATTTTTTTACGTAGTCACGCGTCATTCTGTGTAGATATACCAACGATAAGTTTTCTTATCAACGAACCTCGCGACGTTGGATCGAAGCTACGATGAAACGTGTTTATGCGCATGCGTTTGAGAGTCAATGCTACGTTATCATCATCGACTTTATACAATGTACGTAAGAAGCTACCATAAATACTTGATATTTCGAATCTCTGTAAATCTTTATGATACTCGTCAAATCACATTTGTATTTTTTGAGGACGAAAGTATAAAGAAGATTAACCACGTCTTTATATTCGACGCTAAAGATTTTTGATTCCACGACGAAACTTGTATCGCTCGAAGTGAAATTTTCCTACGTCGTGGAAAACGCGAAACCAGTTTGACATAAACGATGAAAATATTTTATAAAATGTACGAACTAGATAGAATAATAGATATATTGTTATCTATTAAACGAATAAAACTATCGAAAGTTTAGAATTTTTCTTTTCTCAAAGAATATCGAAATGATTCTCTTTTTCCTCTTTTTTTTTTTTATATTTCAAAACGATCATTTCTCTTTCATCATAAAAAAGTTTTTCTCTTATCTTATACTTTTTTCCAAGTATCTACTTGCACTTTCTCAAAATAATTTCTCTAATTTCTTTAATACTATACGATATGTAATTTTCTTCAAGTTTCAAACAATTCCATACTTCGCTACACTGACGTGCCTCTCGCTAAACCGTTAAGATCAGCTATGTCGGTTGGTACATTGCAAGATGTCAATTGAGACAGTTCTAACAGGCGGTATAAACCTTTCGTGTACTAACACACACACGCACACATACCAGACAGAGCCGTATGTTGCGCGCTCGCGCCCCTCTGTTTATCGCTCGTTCGGGCCGAGCGATGCTCGCGTGTATGATGTCAGAGTCTATCTTTGGCCACAGAGTAGATGACCACGCACGAAAACTCGTGCTCCCTCACGCACATACAAGACCCCAACCCCTCCCTTGATTTTTCATCATATTATTATCATCATTATCATCATCATTGTCGTCGTCGTCGTCGTCGTCGTTGTGTCGTCATTGTCGTATCGTTGTCGTTGTCGTTGTCGTTGTCGTCGTTGTCGTTGTCGTTGTCGTCGTTGTCGTTGTCGTTGTCGTTGTCGTCGTTGTCGTTGTCGTTGTCGTTTTCGTCCAAAGGATGAAATTCTCTGGAAAATTTAACCGGAAGTGCAGATATATCTAATAATTTTGATATTTGAATACTACAAATTTTATTAAATATTTTCATTTTTTATAATTCTCCTTCAAATATTCCTAAAAAAACGTCTCATCGATCGTCGTTGTTTCTTATCAACTGTACAGACATATTGCTCGGCGAAAAGTTGACGACCAAATAACTAATTGGATTCATATCCATACGAGTGTATTTACCATCTGGCTGCTTCTAAAAAGGAGTCATTTTAAATTATGTAAATGAAATATGTGTGTTATATGTACATACTTTGGAACTAAGGCGAAGAACTTTGCACGGTCGTTTTTTTGTCGCTGAATAGAGATTATCAACGAATCAAGAAAATACGTATGCATTGACGTATTTACGAACAGCTGAAAAAATAACAGTGACCTAGCTTCCTCTTCATCTTTTTCTTCCTCTTCTTCTTCTTCTTTTAAAAACGATTTTCTTTTCGACGTGCCGTGTTAAAAGAAATCTCGTTAAATCTTTTCAAAGAAATTATAAAAGGAAAAAAAGAAAGAAAGAAAAACAAAAAAGGAGAAAGAAATTCATTAAATTGTGCTTTCGCATAAAGGTTTCTCGGCGTTAATGTTTAATGCCAACGATTACGCTCTAAGATAGCTCGGAAGAAAGTTTTCTCTTATCGGCCTAGCACGTCGTACTTTCTACTTTAAGAGAACGAAGTACCGTATAAGACACTATATCTATCTGTTCCTCGTGATCTTGATAATGACAGAAAAAGAAAACTTTTTACCTGTTTTTACCTTCAATCATCGTCGACAAAGTTTTCAAACGTTTGATCTATCGATCATTGTCGTTCGTCCGTACATGACTAAGCACGTTACTTTTTCGCGATAACATTTTTTTTATCATCATGAAATTTGTCACCGATGATCTTGAAAATTATAATAAAAAAAAAAACGAAGACAAAAACAAATTAAAAAAAAAAAAGGAAGGGAAACCCTGCGACAGCGAAGTATATGCGACGTGTAACGAGCGACTCGAGGTGACTCATCGCTCGGTTTTGTCGCGTGTATGTGTGCAAGCACTTACGAGATCGCAAATATATATATAGGTTGTGTGTGTGTACGCGTGCGCACATGTGTGTATTGTGTTTGTACGTTTATGCAGCGACCTCAGATCGCGCGAGCGCAACTGTCGACAGTGCTGTAGCTATTCTCAAGACGGTTCTGTTTCAACAGCTTTTAACGTTCAAACTTTCAATCAAAAATTTTGTTAGGCTTCGATTAAATCGTTTTCTTTTTCCCTTTCTTATTTTGTTTTTCAACGTCAAACCAACCGCGCTTAAATTTAATATTGTAGCGATAAGATGAACTGCGCGTATCAGAAAGAAGACTAGATTACGTCATGATACGATCGGATCATCGTAGAGCATATAGTATTGTTCCACTTTGAGTCACTGTACTCTCAATGACATGACGTTAAATCAACGCTCTCTCAATGACGAAGAGTTCTATCCTCATGAAATAAAATACACATGATCAGCTCAACGGAGAAGTAAATATATAAAGATAAAACGTACCACTTATCTACAAATTTTATTTCGTTCAATAATCTCATAGGTTAACAACGATATCCACATCTTAACTATGTAACTGTAATTTCTTCACGAACTGACGATTACTCCTTCGTAATATCTATCGTTATAATCCAAAGTAGACGTCTAAGGTAACTATTATCACAGTGTGTTCGTGCGAGAAGAAAATAAGATCATTTGAAATTACTACTAAAACGAGATTATCGTTCAAAATAAAAACACGTAAAGAACTTGAAAAATTGTTACTCCCGAAATCTGTCTTTCAAAACACTTGAAAAGGGACGCCGCTGAAATACATATTTATTTATGTTGATTATCATAAAAGTAATTTTTTCCAATTAAAAAGATAGATAGAAAATGATATTAGATCGGTCAGATTTTTATAATTCATTTTCAATGGATTTTTGATCGCTGAAAATCATATTTTGTATGGCTAGGTACGCTCCTTGGAAAAAGAGCGTTCGCGTTTGCCGGTGACTCGAGCCGCGAGTATTCCTCCTCATCGTCCTCCTCCTCTCTTCTCAACAGAATCCCGCGACTATACGTTCCGCCGCAGCGGCGCGACGGTAAGCGCGAACCACGACGAGAAGGGAGGGCGACCCTCAGTCTTAGCTCGTCAGCCGTACCGATCGGATCTACCGGTCGAGCGACGCGTTATCTTTCTTTTTTCATTCTTGCTTTCTTGCTCGCTTTCTTTCTTTCTTACACTCTTTCAGTCGACCGTGAAAGGCTCGGCAACAGAACGTTTCCTCTTAAACTTATTTACTTTCGAAGCACGCGTCGCCCTAAAACAGGGAGAAAGGAAGAGCCTGACTCCCCGTTACGCTCAAAAAAACATGCTACCGCGAGAAAATCGGCACAGGGGCCGGCGGATCCGCCTGCCGAATCATTCCTAAACGATTTCCTACCGTCTTTCTCGTTTCTTTTTTAAACACGAGGAGTCCTTTCTTCTTTTCTCCTACTCTCCCTCCCTCTCCTCTTTCTTTCTCTCTCTCTCTCTCATGATCCTCATCCTACTTCTCCTCGATCTTCCTTTTTCTTATTATTCTTATCGATCGTTCTTACTTCTCTTTTTTTTCAGCCCTTCTCGTTCTTACCTTTCGTTTCTTATCTCTCCATCTTTCCCTTTCTCCTTTTCTCTCTCTCTCTCTCTCTCTCTCTCTCTCTCTCTCTCTCTCTTATTCGGTGTGCTTTGCTGATCGCACGTGGATTACGCGTACAGCCAAGAAGCTCTCTTATCGAAACGCCAAAGTGCAACCTCGTCAATCGAGCTTAACGAAGGCTCTGCGTCAGCGACCCCTTGCAAGGCGGTTAACCGTCTCGTAAAGGCGAACCGGTTCAACGAATCGGGAAAAGGTAGGTGGCTCCCACGAACTGCGACGGTTTCTGACCCTTTCTAGCCACATTCTCTCACTCGGTTTTTCACTTTCTTTCTTTCTTTCTTTCTTTCTCTCTTCCTTCCTTCATTCCTTCTGTCGCTATTATATCACCTTTCTTTCTATCTTTCTCGTCTTTCTCTAGATCAGGAACAAGGATCCGACCAATTTAAAAATTGCCGCGTTTGCCGAAGAAAAGCCCGCGAAATTTTATTATCACCCAATTGTTGGATCGTTACTTCAATTTTAATATTTCTCAGAGATTTCTATTATAAAATATCGAACGATTTCTACATATTACTCATTGAATTTATTTTCAACAAATACGTTACTTTCGAAGTTTTCTTTTTATCATGATTGAGACTACTGAATCTAGGAATTCCAAGAATGGCGGTAAATTATATCTATTCTTTCGAAGTTGACACTTACCATTTACAATAGGGAAATGTAAATATAATTCATATGTCGACATAATATGTGAAAAAAAATAGAACTCGTTTGAGGATAGTTGCACCTGAATACTTGTCACACGATCGTGAAGAAACTAAAGAATATCACTTTTCAAGGATTGAAATTTCTATTCGATTAAACAGTCTATCGACAAATCGATCGACAGATCGATCGATTAAGTGCATCAAAATCTCGAAATAATCTTTCTCGAAATATTACATTTCAAAATAGTACTTATCTCAATTTTTCGATTTATAAGAAATTTCATTCTTTCACGTTGAAGATACTGACACGATAAGTATTTCGTTTCTTCGTCGTTAGAATGAACGAATGAAATCGAAGATCATCACGAATTCTTCAAAAAATTTTATGTGTTAAAAAAATGAGAACGTCGTCTCCTTGCGACGACGAAGGTTCTGGCAGCAGCAGTAGCAGCAGCAACAACAACAACAGCAGGTGCTGGCGCTACACCTGTCTGCAGGCTAAGAGCACCGGTCAACTTGTGCGCCGAGGTCTGCTCGAAGCGTCGAATTCCACTGTGTTTACTCATTCGAAAAGAACGTACCAGCTGAAGACTCCCGTAGTCGGCCGAGTCGAAGAGAAACCGCGTGTCGTCGATGGCGCTAGCATCGAAACTTCTCGGTTGAAAAGAAAAAGGTTTACTTATGTCAGAATGTGTGTGTCGTGCGTGCGTGCGTGCGTCGCGCGGTGTGTGCGCTCTCGTATATATATGTGTGAAAAAGAGAGAAAGAGTATGCAGCACTCTAGAGGAAGATGGTGAAATAGAGAAAGACCGGGCCACGGAGGAGCCTCTTCACCTTCTAATATTAGTTAACTGAGTCATTATGCGATCTTCGATGTTCCATCTTCGTCGAAGTCGTCGTCGACGTCGTTGTAATTTGGACGAATAGTATCAAGTCCGTTGGCATGGCATTGACACAAAAGCAAATGTTATCCCTGGTCATCACGAGGTTATCGAGTTCACACGAAAAGACTCCTCTGACGTTTCCGCGCGAAACAGTTGAAGGAACAGGTTCATAATCCCCCAAGAAATGTGTTGCTAGTATTGACGAGCGTGTTTGAATACTGAAATAGAAAGCGGTCTGTAATCCTGAAAAAACGTGAAAACGTTAGATCGATCAAATAAAAGACGAAAAGCACAAACTCTAATTTTTGATACTTTCCCAGTTTTCTCTCTCTCTCTCTCTCTCTCTCTCTCTCTCTCTCTCTTTCTCTCAAAAAATTATCACATATGCATCAACTATTATCATTTATCAATATTAATGTATTTGTCGCTCGATAAAACAGTAAATTTCGATAAAACGGGCCCCTTTGGCGCTGTAATTCGAATGAAATGTTATGAATCCAAAGTTACTTACTATTTTGACTTTAATTCATCTTCTTTGTTAAAAAACTTTGGATAATTTGATAACTTTTAATTTTGAAGTCTAATCGATTCGAATCTTTACAATTTCTCTTTGCGGTTAAGATATAACGAAAGCTTCGAACAAATCTCGCGGTAATCACGTAATTTCTAAATCAGGACATCGTGGCATACTGTGGTTCTTTCGTAACATCGAAGACGTTGGTCGTATTCCAACTTCCAAATTAGAATTGTGTTCTATGCTCGAACTGTACTCATAACGATTAAATGTAATTTTTAGAATGATGGATGCCGATGGTGTTTAACGTCGTCTTCATAAAAACTCTGATTTTCACATTCAACACAATCCTCTATAGAAGTAATAATGTAACATATACTTAACTTTAAGTGAACTTTTAGGTATTATCAATATTTTTATTAATGATAAGTTTTGTGTTTGTAAGGTAAAGTCTCAAATTTACATATGTGTGTATATATACACACTGAGAGAGACATATATAATCACTTTCGAAGGCGATACGATTAACTGGTATCAGAAAGAACAATTGACTTTATTAACCTTGGAAGATGTCGTTCATAAACGACCTGTAATAATGGCGGTAGCTCGCATTGCATAATAATCAACTGGCACCGTTGTCGTAGCGAGAGTGAAAGCAACTCATAGATGCTAGTCAAGCGCATTAGAATCGTCTAACCGCAATGATATGGAACTTTTACCGTATCTTCTATTTATTACCTGCAGATAACTAACAAGCTGTAACGACATAACGAAGCTTTTCTTCCGATTCATACTGAAGAACAAGATTTTATTGAATATTTAAAAACAATCGACGTAAATGTAAAACTTAAATAGTTTCAGTGGACAATTTATTTTGATTAAAAACACTTGATTATGGTCAACGTTATCATATCTTTAAATTATATTTTACTTTATATCATTTTAAATTTTATGCATTTTTTAAAAGATAATCATACATAATTTCGAACAAATATTTAATAAAATCCTAATTTATTTATTGTTTTATATTCTAATTTTGAGTATGTATATTGATCATAAAAATATTTTTTTAGAATTTAGTATAGTAAACCGTTGTGATATTAAAATCATACGGGAAAAACAAGTGAGATGAATGGGGAAACTATTTATAAAAAGACACATGGAAATTCTAGCAGTTATCGTTCATTTCCGACGGAGAAAGTTTAAAATAAGTATAAAGAAGCATCAGCGGTATATACTGTTTCGAAGCTTTTATTGTGAAGAAGCAAATAGAAAATAAAGATAAGGCCTATAAAAATCCTTCATCCAGGCGCATTACTTACGTTCACCTTTAACCGCAGGGCGTACGCTATATATTATATATTATATACATTAAAATTTGTGATTCTCGATTGATCCATTCATAAAAATCCTTCCGATTATCTGCTTATCTTTCTTTCGTCTTAATCAGACATTTTCATCATTGATCAAAATTATCGTTATTTCCTAGCGTTAATTACAATTAAGCTTTTGTGTAGTCGTATTTGCTTCAAATATATAAATAACATACTATTTGGAATTATTGTCTATTAAACGACACAATAGGCATTTGAGTAAAAAAAATATATTTATTTATACGAATATTATTACATCTTTTTAACGCTCCTTTTATATACTTAAAAATAATAATTTTGTTTTAGTTAAAAGGTAAAAATTGTAGTTACTTTGAATTATAAATGTATTAGACTACACCAGAGATACGATTTCAAAAAATATAAAAATCGATAAATTATTAATAATTTTATAATGAATTAGTACGGATATTAATTATCTCAAGAAAGAGATTCGTCGTCATTCTTTATTTGAGAAAACTTTAAATGTGTTAATAATCGAACTGTCACTCTTCGAGTATGAGAGTAAAGGTCGGTGCACGCTACTGAGGATCTTTCTAAATTTTTTCCCGGACAATACCGTGAACCATGCGAAAACAAACGATGGGATACATACTGAGAATGTTATTTTCAAAATGTTGTTCGTCGTTCAAAAGATGATATTTAATCATTTTAAACGATATTGTATTATTACAAACATTTTCTATCGACGAAGTTAAAACATTTTTCAGAAAGATTCAAATTAACAATGAGGTCCTCGAACGTTAGCAATTTTATTATAATTTTTATCGAGTATTATTATTCATTTCGATTGTTCAAAACAACAGAGAGAAGCTGTATTACATCTTGACATCGTGTATGTATATGTAGTTACATATCTACGTATATCGATACGTGAAGCATTTTAATATTCGATGTAACAAAACATCTAAGAGAGACACCCTAGGTGACTAATCCACCGTCCACTCTGTATAGTAGTTAATATCTATGCATCGAATATCCTCCCTAGTATACGCGATTACGTTACTGCTAGAAAACGTACGAGGAAACCATATAAATGATTAGCTGTGTGAAAGCTCGACTCAATAGCCGTTGAAATATTTGCATATATATGTACATACGTGTATTTCAAATGAACGTTGAATTTTTTCTATAGAGAGGGGGGAGGAGGAGCGAGCGAGCTTGCGCGTAGGTAAATAATATTTGAAAAAAGAAAAACATTTTTTGCCAATTCATATCGACTTGGAGATAGATCGCAACATTTTGACAAGAAACTTATTTTTGTTTTCTATCACATCGTTACAGATACCCACGCAAACCTCCCGTCAACTTGTCCTTTCAAAAGATACAAACTTACACCTGTTCCACGAAAAGCGAAAGATATATCCAACCTACCTCGAATAACAGATGTTCTTGCCCCGACATGAATAGAATTAATAGTAATACATTCATTCGAACCTAACGATAAACTTCATTGGTATTTCAGTATTGTCTTCGGGAAGGAATCTCGATGTAACTGTGCCAGAAATCGATCAGCAACATCATTGGCAACGTCAGAAACAACTCGAACTTCCTCTTGATCATCAGTATCAACAACGAGAACAGAAGAAACGAGGAATAGAAGGCGGTGAAGAAGAAAAAGAAGAGAGAGAGAGAGAGAAGGCAACAACATCGATGTCGACTTTGGTGTGTTGTGAGCCGGTCTCGGCCGGACGACCGCGGGACAACCTCAAACTCGTTCTGAATCGTAGTTTGAGTGAGCCAGGTCCGCCGGCGACATCCTCGTGCTTCCTCTCGTCGCCGACGTCGCCCGTATCGCCTAGTCCCTCGACTACCAGTAGCGTCGACAGTTGCATCACCGACATTAGCGGAATAACCGACATTGCCAGTAGCATTAGCAGCACCAGCAGCATCAGTAGCAGCGGTATCAATTGCAATAGCATTGGCAGTGGTAGCAGTAGCAGTGGCACCGGTAGCATCGATAACGAAACCATAACGAGCGACGTACATCGTCACTATCATCATCACCACTATCATCATCATCATCATCACTACCATCAACACCAACTTCATCCGCTCTCAGCCTCGAAACGTTGCAAGCTGGAGACGGTTAGCCTTCCCGCAAGTCCTTGCTCCGAGAGCAACAGTCTCCAAAAACAATTGGTTCTACAAAGAACGCGTACGATAACACCGACCGAACTTGCTCAACGGATCTTAGAACATCCAACGAGCGGTCCTATACTCCTCGATTGTCGGCCATTCATTATCTACAACGTGAATCACATCAGAGGAGCTATCAACGTAAACTGCTCCGATCGTTTCAATAGACGACGTTTACAATTGGGAAAAGCTACTCTGGCTGACCTTGTCACTGCCAGGGAAGGCAAGGAAATCCTCAGAAGAAAACAGTACAGAGAAGTCATCGTCTACGACGATTGCACTGCTGAGCTTGAATACCTTCCCGTTCAACATCCCTTATTTTTGGTACTAGCTGCTCTTGTTGAAGACAATCGAGAACCCGCTTTACTTCTCGGTAAGTATTCAACTTTTCTCTCATCAAGACATACTCGAGTTATTATATTTCATTATCAACTATAACCGTTACGTACCAAACAAGATTTTTTAATCTCAAATATTTTCAACATTTGCAATTACAAATTATCAGATAAATAACAATTCTATTAGTTTGCGGTTTTCAATTGTCGTATAGGCGGAGGATGCTTAGAAACGATGATTCTCGCACATCGTGCAGAGATAATAAATTCTTAGGGAGAAACGTTCCGTGATTACAAGTTTCATGCTCGCAGTGACTTTGGTCTTTATCTCGATCTTATACGAGTATATATATGTACATCGTCAACGGATAATTTTAATTGAAAATCTTTCTAGAAGACAGATAGGAAAAACTACAAATAATAAATGTTTTGTCCTTCTTAAAGTTTACCAGGAAAGACCGAATGAACGAACAAATAGCAGCCGAATGTTCGTTATTTACATGAAAATTTCCACACTCCATTTTCGAACTTTCCGAAATAACGATGATGCCAGTGGCATGATATTCCTGTCTGCCACCTCCGTATTTTCTAACTTGTGCACAGTTTCTCACATTATTTTTTCATCCTCTTTTTCACGCGCCATCTTAGCTTGCATTGAGAACGTTGCCAAGATAAAACTTTTATTTCAGATTATTCGTCGAGGCAACAGGCGCGTTCACAACAGTTTCATTCATTTAATTACATATTCACCGAGAAATTCATACATTATGATATATGTATAAAAAACACTCGCACACATGAAAGTATTTCTGTTACGACAAAACTAGGAAGAAAACCACGATTAGATATATTGTTTTTTTCATTTTATGAGAAAAAAAATAAAAATAAGAAAGAATAATTTAATAGAAGAGTAGACTATTCTAGTCGGTGATTCCGGAGAGTGGACTTTAAAATGAAATTTAACTCGCTCGATATTGCGTAAAGGTAAGCACGAAGCTGAATGGAAAATGTTGAAGGAAACGTGGGAGTAGGAAGAAAAATAAGAGGAGGAAAAGGAGAATGGGGGGAAAGCGACAGTGCGCGATAGTCACCTATGAGCCGCGTATCGTCACTAGGTCATAATCCTCTTAATTATCAGTGGTCGACAAATATACACAGAACATTTCGAGAGTGTATTGTACTGATCAAACGTATCCTCTCTCTCTCTTTTTCTCTCCCTCTCTCTCTCTATCGTTTTTCTTCTCTATCTTTTCCTCCCTTGTTCTCTCTTTGTGATAATGTTTTCTTGAAAACAATCGATTTCGGAATCGTTATTTATTTCCTTCTGAACGAATGTCCTTTAGATTTTCCTTTCGTTGTAACACCAAAGATGGCACAGTTTGTACGACGTTAAGTAATTAGAGCGCGACGGAACACGGGGTTCCTCGTTAGGCGAGAAACTTATCGACGACCGGTTCCTTCCCATTATCGACCTTGCTCCTTATTAAAAGTTTTTCTCATCTAATTATACCGTCTAAGTCGTCGACGTAGAAAACTCTATCGCAAAAAGAGCGATTTTTAAATCACATTAACACGATGTGACATTAATGATTTAAAAAAAAAAACGATAATTGTTTATTGTTTTAGGAAATATTAGCATTTTTTATTATTATTATTATTGTTGTTGTTGTTATTGTTCTTTCATAATCTTTCGATAATACATAGAGATAGAGAAAGAAAGATAGACTTTAAACGTAACTTGTAACACTCATGCCAATTAAAATTCATTACACGTACACGTGAATGTGAATGATATAAATATTAAAAATTGTACAAAGACGATTATTATGCTTAATACATTGTTGACTGTTTACGAGTATACTCGTATTTGCACATGCATACAGCTTATATAATTATTAGAATATAAAATTATATAACTCGTTATCATAGTACATATTGTTCATTGTATTGGATAATGTTTGCTTAATTTTGATATTACCTATTTTTTGAATTTTTAATATTTCAATTATGATTTTAATTATGAACGTAGTCGATAAAAAGCATTACTTTTCTGTATACAATAGCCGATCAACAGTGTTTGACATTAATATTGGATAAGAGACGCCTAATGTTCCATTCAAAGTAAGACAGCGTGAGAGATAATGGCAACGAAAGTAATAAACTTCGTAGCATGGAAGGATCCAACATTAATTGCCAACGGCATCTGTTTACACTTCTACGACAAAGAAGTCGATGACAGAGAGGAGTGACGAAAACCTATGACTTTTGATATTCGAGAAAATAAAATAGCAGAAAAACATGCGATCGTATGTGGGAATTATTACGTACATATACGTTGATGGAAAATAGAATATTAGAATGGCAACGCTTATCGCTGACGTCGTTTTACTGAACGTTCATATTGCCAAGGAAACTGAAACGAATCGTACATTCTAACGTTTATTGAAGCTAATCTATGCGCAAATAAATTCGTTGTTATCTTTTTCATAAAATAATCTGGGAATAAAATGATTCGATGATTTATAAAGTGTCTAAGGAATAATTCGTCAATGATTTACCTATCTGCAAAATATTTAATCAATGCTTAAATTTCGACCATTGACGAATCTCATTATAGATAGCTTCGTGAATCATTAATATGCCCAACTCCGTAGATATACTGGAAATCATTGAATCATTTATTACGTAGATACACACCGTAAATCATTGATCAAACTACGTATTATCCACTTATTATCTATCTCACTTATCATTTAGATTTATTTTCCAATGTTAATAATAATAAAACAACAAAAATATAATATATTTGAAATGAATATTAATTTCATGACGCACGAAAATTCTTATCATATGATTGTTTGATATGCGAAATTAAGAGAAAAATAAAGAGGGGGGAGAGAGAGAGAGAGAGAGAGAGAGAGAGAGAGAGAGAGATGAAGATAGAGAGAAGGGAGATGAAAGAACAAAAAGCGAAGAGGTGCTTAAAGTCATCGCGGCGACGTATACGCGCGTAACAGCCGAGGCAAAAGGTGGGGATCTATTCATAGGGAATGACTCACGTCGAAGATGACGTCGCGAATAGTCGGCCAGAATTTGCGCACTACACGCTCTTGCACTACACACGAGCGAAGAGAATACATACACATATACATATACATACATATATATATATCTAAACTACACGATGCGCTCGATCTCATTTCCGATTTTCCTTTCGTTTGCCAAAGAACGAATTTTGTGATGCGCATGCTCACGAACGATCGAGAGAATGAAGAAGTCGATGACCGTTTCCAATGTCTTTCTCTTTCTCGTTTTTCCATCATCGTCGTTATACTTCAACCGCGTTTTCGGCGAACTCACGAATGAATCTCCAACTTCCTGTTCCGTATTCTTTATTATGTTTTAACGCGTTTAATATTTTGAGGGTCGTCAATGATTAACACGTAGATTTTATTTCAAATATTTTTATGGTTACATTTTCTTTCTAATGAGAATAAAGTCTAATGTAAAATATATATTACAATGAATACTCATGTATATGTTAATCTAATATAAAGTTATAAAAAATAGATTGATACGTCGATTTGTTTAAAATTCAATGTTCTAAGCCATTTCGAACAGATATTTTTATATTTTCCTTATAACATTCTTGCGTGTTATTTATATTAATATTTATTATATATCTGATTGTAAAATATGTCTTGCAACTTTAAACAACTAAGTGAAAAGAAAATATTCTTTGAACGTTCGCTATCTTATGACCATGAAGTACACATACACACCAATATATTTAATTAGAGAATATAGTTACTATATGCATATACATAATATTTATTTAGCACATATCTCGTAAATGAGACAAGAGAGAGAAGAAAGATTGTACATCATCCCCGAAGGTTAAAACTTACTGGTAAAAAAGAAAACGAATGACGAATGGGTGATTCTGAAGAGGTTATCGACTGTTCGAACTCGTGCACGCAGGCACGTATCACGAAGGATATACACTTTTTCGACCGATGACGGGAGCAGAAGTCATGCTAAATTCACCGATGAGCTAAGCCGAACTTCGACGCGAAAAGCCGCGACAGCAAGAATAATAAACGATCTTTGGCTCGACCTATACCGTAAACTTCCGTGCAAAAAAAAACAACGAATGAAAAAAGAAAGAGAGAGAGAAAGAAAGAAGTACTCAACGTCTCTTGTTTCGACAGAGAGAGAGAGAGAGAGAGAGAGAGAGAGAGAGAGAGAGAGAGAGAGAGAAAGAGAGAGAGAAGCAATGAAAATATATATTCCAAATAGTCTTTCTTTGCGACTACTATCCAAAAAAGCACTTTGTTTACGTGTCACAATTAATCTCTAATCTCAATATAAATAAGCGTTTATAATACAAATCACAAATGCAAATTTTCCAACGAAGAATCGATTGAGAGAGAAAATACGCAACATGATTATTATCGTGAAAAGTGGAGGGAAAAAATTATGTTCGAAACTAGTGTTCATTTCGAGGAAGAGTTACAATATCGTTAACAATTGATATTTTGATTGTAGCAAAGTTAATACACGTATTTTTATTCCGTAAGGAAGATGAAAATAACATTCTTTTTCAGATTAGTTTTGTCAATGATTGTTTTTTTCGCAGATACTCTTTCTCTCTCTCTCTCTCTTTTTCTCTCTCTCTCTCTCTCTTTCTCTCTCTCTCTCTCTCTTCCTTTAAACAAAATAAGAGATTGTGACTTTCGGTGTTACAGTATGGTTTCCACAAGAATCGTGAGAAAAATAGATGAAGTAAGAGATAAAGAAAGAGAGAGAGAGAGAGAGAGAGAGAGAGAGAGAGAGAGAGAGAGAGAGAGAGAGAGAGAGAGATGCTAAATTCAACGATGAACTAAGCGTTAGGCTTGCTGCCACCTCGAGAACGCGAGATATCTCCGAGTAGCAAGTAATAGTATGTCTAGCAACAGTAACAGCAGCAGTAGCAACAGTACCAGCAATACGTAGCAGTGGCAACGAGAGCAGATAAAAGTAGGAGAAAACGAACGATTCGAGTCGCGAGTCGTATTGATACTGTTATGCAAGAGATCATCGCATAGTACGTTTCTCTTAAACGCTTCTGCTTCTCTCTTCGATGACATCGTTCGAAAAATCGTTCGAATTACTGTTCCAACGTCAAAAAGAAAATTACACGCGAACGACCGAGTAAAACACAAGGAAAATAATAATAAACGATAGCTTGCATGCACCTTACGTCCCACGTGCCACTCATCTTTCCTTTTTTCTTTCGTACTATCTCTGTGTTTTAACCCTCACTAACTCCAATTTTTTTCCTTTCTAATATAATATAATATCTATATAAAAATTATATAATTATATTTATACTTAATACAAATTATACTTATCAAATATTATTTATTTATCTTTGGATATAAACTAACAGAGTTAATGTTGTTAAATATATCTGTGTGGGCTATCTAAATTAAAGTGTTCAAACTTACAAAATACAGATATATGAATATGTGACTTTAAAGTTATATTACGTTATAGAGGGTTAACTTACAAAAAATTCGAAGATTCTCGTACCTTTATTTTGTCTTCTTCAATTTTGCGTTAGAAAAAGTAAAAAGAAGAAAACAATATTAAATAAAAAAATTGAGTGATAAAAATATAAAAGAAATACAAGTCCACATTAAAATATGGTTAGGCATGAATCAAGTAGAAAGAACGATGAGCCTTCGCAAAATTTCCTCGTTATAGATTCATTTTGACGCGAAGTCGTAGATCTAAACGATTTTTTAGCAACATCAGGAAAACCTTTTTGCGGATAAACATTGAAATAATAACGACATGACATCAGAAACTCCTATTTTTGTTATAGGCGTATTATTTTAAACTGTCACTATTTTTGAAAACATTCATTTGTCCTGAACGCTTTAAAAAATGCATCTATCCTTACTAACTAACGTTAAGGTCAAAGCGACAGCTTTCGCGTTTCTCGTCCTCTGAGTCACGTCTAAATTTTCGATAGAAAAAGGAAGAAAAGGAGAGTGAGTGAGATAAAGATAGATGGATACTAAAGGATAAATACAGAGAGAGAGGGAGAAGGAGAGAAAGAGAAGAGGAGGAGATGCGTTATGCAATCGTGATTTTGACATACGGCCGTTCGTACCTTTAGCCAGTGTAAACACACTGTGGGGTTAACATACACGATGACTCATTCGTTTTAGTATACACGTCGGATAAAAGAGTAGTAATGTGGCGGGGCCAACGAAGCAACCGTTCTAGTCGATGCCAAAGTATTCAACGACGCGAACTACCACTTGAATGTGCCAGAATCGTTTACGAACACCCACGGATGCTTTCGATTTCGATCCCACTTCATGTCACTGTTCTTCCTAAAATGTGATCGTCGCATAAGAAAGATCAAACGAACGTACATTCTCATATCACAGATTTATTGTATTCATTTTTTCTATATTTATTTATTACATAATTCCAACGAATTTTATTAAAACGTATTTGATAACTATTATCATCGTTGCTTAAATTGAGAGATATTTTTATATAAATGAGATGTTTCTTACCTTCTTTTTTTTCTTTTATATAGTACAAATCCAATTTGGAGAAAATAAATTAATCAAAGCTAGTTTCAGGTACAAACGAATGTCTCTTTAATATATTTTATACAATACAATACAAGACGATACAATACATGCACACTTCATTATGAATTAATCAAGACATTTGCCTCTTAAATGGAATTGCATACGTTATTTCTTTCTTCTTTTTTTCTAAATGTTTTGTGAAGTTATTCGCGGTTAACAAACGTAGGTGTTTCACTTTTTGAGAGTATTTATAAAAATAATCATATAATAAAATGAAACCTATTTGAAATTTTTAAATATATTCTAATGAAAAACATGAAATACAGATATTGAAAGAAAAATAAGTGAAGCTATATTATTTTTGATAAAAACGCTCGTTTTCATTAATATTGTAATCGTATCATACTATTATTTTTTGTTATTATACTCGTACCGAACTATTACTTATCGTATCAATTGGGAAAACATCATCTATATGTTTATATATATTACGTATGTAAAAATCGTGTCATAAAATAGATTTCTCATCGTGAAAGTTTAACAAAATAATATTAGAGAAAAGAAGTTGAAAATAGAGAGAAATGAAGATATCTTGGGAAAAGAGAGAAAAAAAAGAGCGAGTCGGAGAGAGAAAGAGAGAGATAGATCGAGAGAGGGAGAGAGAGAGGGAGGGGGAGGGGGGAGAGAGAGAGTATCATATGAATCTGTCGATTCCAACGATTGATCAATGTCGGTGTTGACGGTAGCGATTAGAAAAACGTAATTAACGGCCTATGAAGAATTAATTAAGAGAAAAGAATACACGTATAATGAGCGCATCAAACAATAAGACACGTGTTGTTTTCAGGCATCGCAGCCTCTTAATTCTCACGATTCTCTTCCTTGTTCTCTCTTCGGAGAACAAAGCGTCGTTACGTGGTAATCTCGCGACTTTAGCGTGTCTCGTACTGTCCATAAATATATATATGTTTATGTGTATGCGTATGTATACAAACGTATGCATTTATATATAATACTTAATGTATATTTATGTGTATACTGTTCATGTACATAGATAGATAGGAAGCCGTGTTACGTCTCGAGAACGAATAATGTAATTCATGCAAATTGCATTACGTCGACGAGCTTAGCTGACCGACGGTTATCACTAGACCGAAACTTTTCATTCAACGAACACGCCGACGCCCATATATATATACGTACATATATACGTACATACGTATCACCGTTCATTGAATTCGCCCAGCAACTTTTTTATGATCAGTCTCCAACCATTCGAACATTCTCGTACGTGTCGTTTTTCCATCGGTCTGTTCAAAGCGAAAATATAATCTCTTAATGCAGTCACATACTTATGTCGACATAGTAACTTAAACAAATCTCATTGGTAAACGTTTAATGTTCGCGATTGGTCTGATTGATTTGGATGTACCTTAACAGCTTAATCCGGAAAGGCTTTGTACCAAATGATCGGCACTCATAACGACAGCTCGTAGTCCGGAATGCGAGAAGAGCCAATAGAAAGACTTTCGCGAGTGTATGTTGCATAAACTATTTATCGAAAAGAAAGCGAGAGAGAGAGAGAGAGAGAGAGAGAGAGAGAGAGAGAGAGAGAGAGAGAGAGAATTACATTCACTTCAAGCGAGAAAAGGATAGAAAATGAAGCGTGTACACGTCATACGCATTCATCGTGGCCATCGGTGAATAAGCCCTTGAATTAGGGCCATTTTTGAGGAGCGGAATGAGGGTTGAAGGCCGAGTAACAACATTGGTGTCTACGAGAGAGGCCAGCGGAGAGAAGCGAAGAGAAGATGCTATGTGAAAATTGAAGGGAACTCTGTACTTTTGTACCGTGCGCGAGAGAGAGAGAGGGGGGGGGGAGAAGGATGTAGGGGGTAAAACTCGCAGCGTGTGTCGGACACGTTAGTCATTGATACACTTTAAACCGAGCACTAACGGGTGACTCATATATAATAATCGTCGTCATCGACAGCTGATCCAGATGCGCTCTACGACGCAAACACATTCACCACCCTTATTCGATTGGATAGAAAAGTGGGGGTATCCGTTGCTATCCCCTTTTTCGGTTCTCTTTTGGCCTCTTAGGGCCAGAGAAAAGCTCACAAAGGCAAAATGCGACAACGCTACCCCCTAAATTCAACCACCCACCTCTTCTCCCTTTTACTACTCTCAGCCTCTCAAAAAGCGATGACTAATTCATTAAGTCCCTTCTCTCTCTCTCTCTCTCTCTCTCTCTCTCTCTCTCTCTCTCTCTCTCTCTCTCTCACTGCAGCTTGTTTTGCGCGTCAATCTCGCGACTATGACGAGCTTTTCACGCTTCTACGATTTCCCGATTTTCAATTTGCTTCGGTATACCCCTTCGCTTATAAAATAGTATATCCTATGGGCATTCAGTCAAGCTAACGAAAACTTTTCTTCCCATTTAGACGATTTTCCTCTACGTACATACCTATATTATTTTCGGATTAAGAATTCTTTCGTTTTTTAAAAACTGACAATCGATTCGATTGAATTCGATTGAATTTTAAAAACGTTTATCTATGTCCTGAAAAATATAAAATAATGGTAAAAGGTTCGATCATTATGTTTATCGTTTAAAGAAATATCTTCATCATCCTCTGTCAATCTTTCTCAAACGTAAAGAAGAGCTGTTAATCATTGAACCATTTTCACGGCTATTAAACACAACCGTTACACGACTATAAGTTAGGGTTGTGTCTATCATCCGATCATCTGCATCAATTAATGTCATTTATTTTTTTGCAAACTCATGTTTTTCTCCTTCTCTCTTTCTTAGCAATTTTAGTACCGAATAAATGTTTTGAATAAAAAATAAATGAAGAATTACTTGTCATATGTTTATATTAGATTTATTAAGAAGTATATTTGTAGTCTGTTTAATATTAGAAATAATGAAAATCAAAAACGTTTTAAATGAAATCTTTAACATTGAGTGTCGTTAATAATATTAAACTTGTTAAGTAACAAAGATCTCGAAGAACACGATCAACCAATCGCATTGTTTGATTTCGTAATTTCTTCATAGAAAAAATGTAAAATAAAGGAACGCATCGACGATGAAACAGATGAGATGCGGATACGTGATTCCATTGAGTGGACCATGACGTAAAATGGATTACGATTCCTTGAAAAATCCGATCGATATTGTTAACTTATTCGTTCGATATTGCTACGTGAATCACGCACGCACTTTTCATTGCTCGAGTCACAATTATCTGTTAGCATTATGCGTCGTCCGATATTGACCGCATACTCTTCTCTCCTTCGTAACGTTCAAATATTTGCGAACTAGACTCGATTAAAAAAAAAAAAACAAATTGCTGCAAAAGTAGATTGATTGATTGATTGATTACACGTTCCCACCATCACTGATTCTCGTTGGTTTTTGACGATTGAACAAATTATCTTTATCAACATGCATGCGTCATTGTAAATACAGAAAAACACGATTAAAGTATAGAAGGAAAAATCGATGTCAAACAAAATATCTATGTTAACTTAACAGTACGTATGCGCATTATATATCTAAATATATATAATAATCATTAGAAATTCTTGAAATTCTCATCGAAACTTTTCTACGTGACTCACACAGAACGATGTTAGTTACAATTAGGTTGATATTTATCGAAAACTGGAGAAAAGAAAGAGAACGGGTAAGAGAACATATGACAACGAAAACGATTAAAAGAAAGAGAGAGAGAGAGAGAGAGAGAGAGAGAGAGAGAGGAGAGAGAGACAAGAGGAACACAATCCCTCCAAAATGTGGTGGTTTCTCGACAATGGATAATTATAACGTGACTCATAGAAAAATGATGGCTATAGAGGAGCAATTATCTCATAGCGTGTGTTTAACACTGATAATAAAAGTAAACGGAAAGAAGGGGAAATACGTGGGGCTGAACGCGTTCGAATATTTGTCCCATATATAGACATATTGTTATTATTTATATATTTATACTTATATATATGAGACAAATATTATTTAAACGCATTCTTATTTAGATGCATTATTAATAATATATATTATATTGTTGTTTTTATTATTATATATTATTATTGTTATTATTGAAAATAAAAAGTAGATAAGGAATCAAGCACGATACTGAAACAATGCGAAGAAACTGCGAGCTCGTGGACTCGTGTCGTTTCTAATCTCGCCTTCTTTCCCAAGTTAGTTCTTCTGGGTCGTCAAAGCGTCGAATCACAAATGCCTCGGTTACTTACTTTCTCTCTGACTCACCGCGGCCTCCTCGAGTCCGTCATCGCTGTCGTTATTATTGCTGTCGTCGCCGCCGTGTCGTTCACTTCTATTCACTTGTTCCTGAATTAAAATAATCGTCGAATTCAATGAAGAATCGATAAGAAACGATCGAAAAAATGTCAAGATTCATCGATCTCAATGGAGCATAACAAAAGTTTTTCTCAACGATATATAATACGCGATGATATATAATATTATATACAATACACGTCTTCTTCCTAATTCGTAATAAATATCTATTTTCTGACGTGCAATACAGTGGACATTTTGATCGGTATCGAGCGAAAGTAGAATAATCAGAGCAGAACGGAAACTTTCTGTCGAGTAGAATAGATATCCATCATTGTATTTCGAATGATTAAGTTTTTATACAAGAACTCGAAAAAGACGAATTTCGAAGACATACTATATATATATATATATATATATATATATATATATATATATATTATATCTAAGTCGAGTTTGAAAAATATCGATAAATCGAAGAAAAAGAGAGACTTTCATTCGAATAAATTCGTCATAAATTCTTTCGAGAAATTCGTGACGGAAGGAATTCATAGAGAAAAAAACTCAAACGTGTCTCTTTGTCTTATGTAAATGAAAAGATACGAAGGCTAACGCGACTTCTCACGTATTCTCTTTCTTCTTTGACTTGGAAGAAAGTTAGCATCAGCATGTATTGGCGTATATCGGCGCTAGAAACAAAAGGCAGCTTTGGTATCTGGTATCTGTGAGAAAAGTGAGGTCATCTCACTGAATGGGGACCAGACAAGGTTCGTCAGCTACGCTATCGAAATAACTTCTCCGTGTCTTCTTTTGTCATCTCCGATTATCTCTTCATAAAATTAATTAGAATAATGTGGAGATTTAACGATAGTACCGTCATCTTTTTTCGGGATCGAGAAAAATAATAATAATAAGAAGAAGGAAGAAAAGAGGGAAAACGCAAAAGAAAAAGTACTAATCGCATCTTTTAGAAAAAAAAAAGTTTTAATCGCATCTTTCGATGCTTCTTTCGATTTTTATTAATGAGGGAAAAATTAATCATCAAAAACGCTGGTAATTCTTTTTGCGTGAAAACGAAAAATAATAATAGCGATTTGGAGACGAATATTCTAGAAGAGAATGACGGACGAATAGTTTCTTTCGCGATCTTTCAATTAAAAGAAAGATAAGTCCACATAGAAGCCTTGTCATATTTATAAGGAGAAAATCAAGAAAAAGGAAGTAATACAAATGTTATAAAGTGAAATATAAAATAGAGATACGAAAGTAAAGCTCGCGTCAGTTGATCATTGGTTCAGGTGCAAGTAAAGACATTAGCATTCCTGGTTGCAACTTGTGTGTACAAGTATATATATAGGCACACATAGATCAAAGAAACAGGTCGATACTTCACAATGGAAAGTTCAATGCATAAGGGGTCTGAAGGGGGAGAGACAGATAGACAAAAAGAGAGGGAGATCGGTTGTGTTTAGGAAGAGCCGATCGATCGAAAGTTCAGGATATCGAAGAACGAAGAAAGAACTCGAGATGCCGTTGGAATGCCGCCCATTGGTTGAGACCTGTACAAACGAAGAAGGAGCAAGGGAACTCGTGGAGAGGTTATGAGAAGGAGGGAAAAGGATCGTAGCTTGCTTTCCTCGCACGGCCTTCACACCTTCGCCTCGCTTCACCTCACCTCACTCACCTCACCTTACTTCACCTCACCTTACTTCACCTCACCTCACCTCACCTCACCTCACCCACTTTACCTTGCCTCTCGCCTCTCGTCTGTTCTTACATGCAACTATAGAGTCCTGCACGTCCAGCTTTGTACACATAGGGGTTGTGTGTGTGTGCGTGCGTGTGTGTGCGTGTGTGTGCGCACCAAGGGAACGCAGTCGACTTACCGGCATAGAAGGTTGTGCTTCGACGACGACAACGACGTTGCACGATTTCTGTATCAGCATTCGGTAGTCTATAGAGTCGGAAGATCATTCGAAATTCGAACTTCGTCTATCTTTTCTATTCCTAACAATTATTTAATCGACTGATTAATCGCGCCACGTGTCATCGATTTCGCCTTAACATGTACTTATTACAAATGAACTTTTTGCGAACTGGATTTATTTATTTTTCCTTTTTTCCGTAAAAAAACGAAGTATTTGGAAAAAACCATATCTATAGAAGACGAAATTTTTACACGAAATTCATGCGAAAGTACACGGACGAAAGAACACCTATGATGATTGGACAACTATTATTAAAAATATAATTTCTTATCGTTTAATGATCGATTATAATTACGAATGATCTAATCGCCATGGAATAAAAAATTCCGCATAGTCACGTAGTGTGCAATTAGTGTGGTGAAATTTCCGCGAAAAGGATGTGCGGAGAAGATGACCGTATATAAACGAGAAATCAGGCAAGTAGAAGCAAACGTTTATAGCAGTGCGTAAGCCTTTGTTTCTTCGAAATTCGTTTCTCGAGGTCGTCTATAGATCGTTAAAACAAATGAAATTTCTTTTGAATTATCGGTTATTGTCAGCTTAAAAAATAGCGAATATGTATATAATAGAAACATAACGTAAATCTATTAACAACATTGCTTGAATAACGATAAGAAAATCGTAAAAAACAAAACAAAATAAAATAAAAGAAAGAAAGTTATACAACAGATCGTACATATCCTTATCTTTATTGCTGTATTAGGAGGAGCAATCCATCGAGAATAAAAACCGACGATTTTTTAAGAATCTTTTTCAGAAAATCTGGAAAACTAATTGAACTTTACACGGTAAAGTGACAAAAAACGTAATAACGTTGAATCCATGTTAAATCGATTAGATATGATACATAATATATATGTATATGTAAATGTATATACCTATATACAAACTTATTTCTCATTACAACAGTATTGGCAATCTTTTGACACGAGATGATTACTCGAAGATATATTTTCCTTATCGTAAACTAAAGTCATAACTTTTCTCTCACTTGACATACAAACAATCGCGTATTTTAAACACAAGATGAGAATATTTTCTTTGGGAACATACTTTGTCACTTATCATGCGTAACGATGCGATTTCCATGTTACATCGAGGTTGATAAACATATACACATCCTAAGACTGCTTTTCACGATCGCGATCTTTTGCTTGTCCGTTTGAAAATATTCGTACCGAGTAACGAAAGTATCTGAACGTTAAATCAAATTTTATAACTATGTCTAGATCTGGATAAACTTAATTAATTTCTAAAATCGGTTCAATTTCAATAAGTAGAAGATAATAAAATCTACAAAATAAATGCATTTATAAAAAAAAGAAATCGATAAAAATTTGTTGTTATTTCTCTATTTTCGCTATAAAAAATTACTAATTTTATACAATTTTTAATACATACATATATTAAACATTAATGTACAGCAAGTACTTACATTGATAGATCTTTTTTCGATCTAGAAAAAATTATTCACGCATTCGTTCGACTCCTTGGACTGTCTATTCGATGTGCTCCCAACCCTTCTAGTTTACTATTTCGTTTTACAAAAAAGAGTAGACTCTTATAAGTTTATTAACGTTGAAATGAATCATTCGCAAGTATTTTACTGTGTTTGTTGGAGAAGATAGTACAAGTACGAGACAGGTAAGACCACGTCCGTAACGTCCTTCGAAAACGTCGGAATTTCCTTGGGAGAGAGAAAGAACAAACGAGTAGAGTCGTGCCGATCTGAGGAGTCGAGATCTATAGTTTTCTTACGGTCTCTACGAGGATTCAGAATGAGTCAGAATAACCTCGACGTCGTCGAGCAGGCATCGCTATGATTCCTCGAGTTATTCGTGGTTCGAGCAGAGACAGCATAGACTGACCACGCGCAACGATCTCGCCAAAATAAATCATCAAGAAATTGCGTTGCCCGTTCATAGCGTTGCATCGTCCAACGTTTACGATCTCATTCCTTTCGTCATCTTATTGATCATTTTGAATCGCTTCTGGTTGTCGTAAAATTTCAAAAGATTGATAATCATTCGGAAATGAATATTCTTCGATAAGAAAAATTAAAAATATCAAAATAAAAACAATATATAGGAATGATATATTCAACGGACGTCACGATTTTATTCGCTGATAAAAAAAAGAAACAAGAAAAAGGACAAATGAATCGAAATGAAAACGTGACGTACATTGAATTTCAATATTAGATATGCATTTACTTTAAAAAAAGAAAGCAAAAAATAGAGATAAAAATAAAAAAAATATCAGCTAAAGAACACTTGACATTCACCTTACTGTATCGATCAATCGACCGACCAACAAATCCCACGAGAAAAGATGTGACTTTACTTTGCGCCTGGCAGTTCTTAGAAATTCACGAAGATTTTTCCGGAGAACCGAGAAGAGGGACTCTATCGAGCGCAGTTGTCTCTTATCGAAGTCGCTTATCAATGTACTCGACCTATTCTTATCGCGTTCTGCTTCCGTTCTTTTTTCTTTTTCGATCGGAATGACTAAACAACGTATATCAAACATGGCACCTGAAAGATAAGTAGCACGATAAAGAATAAGATAAACGTATAGATATCCTGGTCACTGAATAGTAAAAAAGCCGGATCTTCCGAGGTAAGAAAAAGAAGGTAGAGATAAAAGGAACGAATTTAGAACATTGAAATCTAACCTAACGCACATATACATATAGGTCATATCTGTTAGTAAACCTGATAACTATAATCTTTTTACTGTAAATCCTTATACATTATAAAAATTAACGTTGAGTTATTACTACGATCGCAATAACTCCATATTATCGATTTTTTAAAGCTTTCAACGTATTATTTCAACCTAAATAAGTATGTTGTAATCAACCGACTTTTACAACTTCACTTCATATATGGGTAATCACTTATTCACAAGCAATACGTTGATTCTGTACTTTGCCGAAAGCAGAAATTGATCAACGGAAGGGACAAAAAATAAGGGTGAAAAAGAAGGGAAAATTTTTTCCCTCAAAAATACGAAAGGGGGAGCGAGGTGTTATCATTTACAAATTGGTGAAATATCTTACCGACTGACTCACTGTAAATGCTCGTTGCCAGCTCATAGCTGTCCTCTCTCTCTCTCTCTCTCTCTCTCTCTCTCTCTCTCTCTCTCTCTCTCTTTCTTTTTCTTTCTTACTGATCCTCCCCTTGCTCGTTATCCCTCGTCATTTTCACCCCTCCGATTCTTTATCCGAACATCATCGGAGCTTTTGTAAAGCGTTAAAAACAACGTCGACGCGAGGTTCCTACCGAGACTAATGAAAATATCTATCCAGGCTGTGTCGTTCTTTTCTCCAACAATAGTTGGGGAGCACAATTTCCACTATCGATAAGACAATGTGATAAAGAGAGAGAGAGAGAACAACTCTTGAGGGTTAAAATCTTTAATTTATGTCATCGGTGTGTGCGTGATTATTGACGTCAATGATATATCCCCTCCTTACTTGATAAATCTCTTCGAACCCTTTCAACAAATAAACAAATAAATAAAAAATTAGAAATGGAGTTAATCAAGAGAATAGAGTAAATTGAGGAAAGAAAAAATACGAAAGATCTTCGATTTTGTAACGATTGGAAAAATCCAGGACGACGCCATGATTCCTATTCACCTATCGTCACTGACTAAGAATTCAGTCCCAACGATTTGAAGCGTACAAAGCATTCGACAAGTCAAGTATTGTTTCGATGAGAGACAATGGATGATACTCTGGTTGTGGTCAGTCGCCGTGTATGAGTCATATCTTTTGCTATTGCAAATTCTCTTATGCAAGATTTCGAAAAATTTATTCCTTCATTTCACGCGATTATTCTTCATATCTCTCTCTCTCTCTCTCTCTCTCTCTCCCTCCCTCCCTCCCTCCCTCCCTCCCTCCCTCTCCCTCTAAATGAGAAGCCACAATATCATATTATGATAAATTTGAATAACACGAAAAGGATCGTTTCTTATTTGTAAATAGAGAGTGAGTGAGTGAGTGAGAAAGAGAGAGAGAGAGAGGATGAGAGAGACTTGAAATCCCTTAGTTTCTATATACCTAACATATATTTACATTAGAGGAGTCAAAGAAGTTTAATAACCTAATCGATTTTGAACGAAATTAATTTGGCGATTCCTCCTCTAGAAGAAAACACGTCTAGTTTCCTGAATACATATTATGAAAGTCAAATCAAGTGCACTTCTTGTACTCCTCTTTGATTATGGTCGTCGTCGTCATCGTCATCATACTAGTATTTAAATACATACATAGAGGTATATCCTTTTAACTGGCGCTTTTCTAATAAACATTCCACACGTGGAACGAAAGGGAGACAAATATTACGTATGCCATGCGCGCGATTCTCGTTAAGTGATTCATTCATGCCGGAATTCTTCACAGCGTACATACATCACTGGGTCGAACATTTGTGTGTGACATGCTCGATCCCTTTCATCTCTCGTGTTCTCTCTCTCTCTCTCTCTCTCTCTCTCTCTCTCTCTCTCTCTCTCTCTCTCTCTCTCTGTGCTGTCTCTCTATTTCTGACTCTTCCCCCTCCCCCTCTTTCTCGCACGCAAAATTACGTTTCTACGCTTTGCCTTCAGCCAACAACATGCGGGTGTGTCGCATCCTTTCATTATAATAGTATAATGATTTTGTTTTTATCCGTTGATTAATATTTGTTAATTGCTCAACTTAGACGAATCGAATAAAATTATTGATTCGTTTGACAGAGTATAAAATTAAGTACATTCTTTTGAAAAAAGAAAAGAAATAATACGAAACGAAGTATCGATTGTAAATGTTTATAATGATAGGAGCCATTTAATTTATATTCAATCGCTTATTTACTCACATCATCAATGTAAATATCGTGAAACTGTTGATAACATTTTCTAACACTAGATATATATATTGGGTGAAGTAACAAGTTCTGAGCGTTTTTCTCTTTATTTCGACGATGAAATTAACGAAGTTAGAATTTTCGGATTTAAATCAAATAGGCGCTGTTTTGTTCGATAACTTTTGTCCATTTTGAAGGCAATTTCATAATTCCGCGATTGAAGAAGTCCTCATCCCTATTGGTAAAAAACTTGACCAGCTCATTTTCACAAGTCTCTCTTGAAGTCAGTTTTTTACCATCAAGAAAATTTTGCAAATGCTTGAAAAGGTGATAATCGCTTGGTGCCAGGTATGGACTATACGGCGGGTGCGATATAACCTTCCATCCAAACTCTCGGAGCATCTGGCGCATCGTTAAAGATATGTGCAGCCTGGCGTTGTCTTGATGGAACACAACACCCTTCCTATTGGCCAATTCTGGACGCTTCTCGTCGATCGCCTGCTTCAATCTGGTCAGTTGTTGACAGTATAGGTCTGAATTGAGTGTTTGGCCTGATGGGAGCAGCTCACAGTGGATGATTCCCTTCCAATCCCACCAAACACACAGTAAAACCTTCTTGGTCGTTAATCCGGGCTTGGACCACGATCTTTTTCGCCTATTGTTCTCGTATGTGACCCATTTTTCATCGTCAGTCACCATCCGCTTCAAAAATGGGTCGATTACATTACGCTTCAGCAAAGAATCGCAGGCATCAATTCACTCCAAAAGGTTTTTTTGCGTCAATTCGTATGACACTCATACATCGAGCTTCTTCTTGAGACCAGTCTTATGCAAATGGTTCCAAACGGTTTTCTGGCTAATCTTCAGTTCCTGGGCAATGGAATAAGTGCTTCCATGCCGGTCCGACTCGACGATTTCCATGATTTTATCAACATTTTCGACGATTGGCCTACCAGAGCGTGTCTCATCTTCGACGTCCATATTACCAGAACGGAAGCGTTGGAACCAACGCTTTGCTGTTGCATTCGATACTGTATTGGGTCCATAAACAGCACAAATTTTGTTGCCCGCCTGCTCCGCTTTTTCCCCTTGGTCGTAGTAGTACTGAAGAATGTATCGAATTTTCTCTTTTTTTACTTCCATTTTGGAACCCTCAAACACACAACTGGATTCACTAAACAAAAAACTGTCAAAGAACTATTTTAAAGCATTATGTAGCCTTTAAGTCGCAGTATAGAATGACAAGATGCAACGTATACATCGTGAGATATGGCTCACTAAAGCTATCTAACGAAAAACGCTCAAAACTTTTTACTTCACCCAATATCAATGGTCGACTCACTAAAGTTCTTTATCGGTTCATTAATAGTGTTAGATTAAATATATATATATATATATATATATATATATATAATATATTATATATTATATATATATACAATGTATATATAAATATATATATATATATAATCAGGCGTGCTTACGACCACGTAGTACTCTACTTAGTAAATCTCAGTGTTACAATGATTTTGCCGTACAATTATGTTCTAATCAAGATGAGGTACATATTTTGATTCAAATGTTGTACTTTTAAGAAAATTGTCATTATAGAGAATTATTATAGAGAACCATTTCTATTCTCTATTCAAAAAATTTGGTAAGAAAACAGTTCTAAAATTAAAACAATCTTATAGTATGACGTTTGTAATTTAGTGTTGATATTTTTCACAAATTTATTATTATAAAAAAGATTTCGTTGAAAAAGAGAAAAAAGGAAGAAAAAAAGAGACGGAGATATCAAGGAAGAAAATTTGTAAACAGTCTCAGGCACGCGTATCATGTAATACAAATGCAAGCGCCAATAATTCAGGGTCGCGTAGCAAACTACCTAGTGTGCTCCAACTGTGAGTCATGCTTAACCGCATTAAGCATCGATATCAACACAACTTTTATACTTCGGTGTCGCGAACGCACATACTGTTCGCGATGAAATAAGCCTTGGAAATAAATTCTACGCGACAAAAATATCGTGATCTATTATAATATAAAATCATTTATAGTTCTTCGATCGATCTAACGTTATATCAAAAAGAAAAACATGATTCAAATTTTCCATTAATTTTGGAGAAATCTTTCGAAACAATGGCGCCTTCAAGTGATGTCGAAGAAAAAAAATCGAAGAAATTCTATCGGCGAACCTTCGAACTTCGAACAATTCATTCAAAATATAAACAATTACTATCGAACATGGATAACAGGAAGGAACGTCTATCTTTCTTATTTACATCTTGATTACTCCAACAATTTGACCATATATAAGAAAACAATCGATGAATTCGCAAACAACTATATCTTAATATTTTTAAAAATTTAAGAAAAATAACGTACGCTCACGTAAGTCGCGTAACAGGTAATAAACGCGTATTATCGTGAATGATAATATAAACATATATATATATCCTTGGTTCATATATCACGACTTATAAACCGCGACTTATAATCTTGATTATAAATGAAATATTATAAGAATACGTATATCAAACGCGTCAACGACGATTAATCGATTATTAAATATTCAGAGATCATAGTATTCCGTAATTTTTCATAGCGCGATCTGCGTTGATCTTAACTTGGTTGTATTCCGGTCATTGAAATTTATTTGTGATAAAATACGCACACGATTTTCAAGATAACGAGTAAGAGAATCGTATTAGATCGTTTTCATTGACAAAATTATTGGCAAGAATTATTAAATTTTTCAATATAATCTACTGTGTTTATTAACCATAAATATCTTTGTTGCTATCCACAATGTATATATATATATCAAATACGTTGGAGATGATTCCATTAAAGGAACAATATGGGTATGACTACGACGATATCGAAGTCATCTTTTGATACTTATTCTCCTTCTCACATAACGCTATCAGAGAAGACATTATCGAAGGAGAAGGAGAGAGGAGCCTTGGTAGAGAAAATGAAATGACCGATGACGTTCTGGTGTAAGGATAATAGGCGTTTCGTTTTAAACATTAGTCATTAGCCTTGAAGGAGTTTCCAATCCGCAGCTATGTACGTAATTTTTGAAATTAAAAGAAATCGTCATACGTGTTTTTAGTTAGAACGATCAAGTTTTCCCAGAGTTTACTGTAAAAACATATTAATAAAGACTACGTTATTCATTCCTCATTTTATCACTGTAGGAGAAAAGTAAAGAAAGAATTCCATTCTATACATTTCGATCAAAAATGGGAAAATGCATACATCATTTTTATTAGATTTATACTGTCATTTAAATACATACACACACATATTATATTCAATAAAATATATATATTTTATTATATAAATATATATATATATATATATATATATATATATATAATATGTATATATATACAAATGAAAGCATTATACACACACACATAAACTATACCATTGTATTCTATCATAACATGAAAATAATTTCAATGCGAGACATCCTCGAGAATCATGATGTACTTAATATAATCCTATAAAGGACCACTATATGCATGAACACGGATAAACTATATTTGATACAGATACATATATACGCCATTTATCGACGATGTATCACGCTAGAATCTTCCATTGAAAAGGTCGTATTACCATTCTAACCTTGATACTCTGGGGAAATTCAAATCCTACCCGAATTGAATATGGCGTAGCTATAGCTATATATGTAAATTACCGCAAAAGTAAGGATATATTTTGAGTTAAAGATTTTCAAAGGAAAGAGTATATAAGTACCTACATATATCGCGCATCAATGAACTACATATTCTCACTTCATATTTAATATCGACCACAGCTGCATGACTGTGTCGGATTTGAAAGACTATGTATAAATATACGTACACTTGACTGCAAATAATCATTGGTGTCAGCTTGGAGTAACCTCATTTAATCCATCAGAAAGTAGTCAAAGATTCTCTGTATTTATCGATTCTTTGATTCTTCCGAAAAGAGAAGACACACAACTCCTTGATATTTCAGATTTGAAGTGAATAGAAAGAGAGAGGGGGGAGGCAATTTCACGTGTTTCTCTTGCGTACTTTTGCGCTACGAGCATGCTCGACAAGGTCACCGGGAAACTCGTGGTCGTGGGAGAAGGAAAAGTAAAAAAATAAAGAGGTAAAAAGAAGAAGAAGGAGAAGAAGGTAAGAGAAAAGTAGGAAGCAGCACGATAAGAGAAGAGAATCCTCAAGCTCGGCTCAGGCCGCTATCCGTCCTCGGCTAAACTCGTGCATCTCTGTTCGTTCATTCGGCTTGCGACGTCACTGAACGTTCTGACCAATGAGAAGTTAGAATGATGATTCATGCAAGCGAGCCTCACCGTGTAAACTCTCGCGTGGCTGTACGACCTGCAGTCTCCCGCCAACTACCGTGCAAACGAATGAAAATATGAGTGGCGTGCTTTTTAACGCATGATACAAATCATCACATTGCGATTTTTACATTTACACCATTATTCGTATGTTTCATGATTGTTATTTTTTACCAAATGTAACTTCATCGATTTATCGTCGATCTTTCTTTATTTTTTTTTTACACGGCTTGTGTCAAATTATGTGAAGTGAAAATTACGAAACGCGAAAAAAAAACAAATAGGGAAAGAAGACAATTTTCAAGACTGTATCTAGAATCTCTGATAATTGGAAAATGAGAATCAAAAAAGATTCACCTTGTCTCGTATTACGACTCGTACCTTTGGAAAATCCCGAACCATGGGGTAAGTTTTTTTTCTCTAATCATGGAAAGAATGGAAAGAATAATTTTCTACTTATAAAATTAAACTATAAAAAGGGAATCGATATTATAAAATGCTATCTTCTTCGTATATATTTTCCTATATACGATATATAAACGATATGGTCGGAGCTCCTAGCACTTTGGATCGAAGAAATCCCTCATAAGAAAGAACAAAGGTCAATGCGTAATATCTATCTTGGAATTGCAATTATTGATTTATAAGATAGAAGGGAAGATCGATCGAAATAATTCGTCGATCGTTTCTTCGATCTTGGTATATTATTCTTCATATTTTTTATTCTTTTTTGTCACCTGACTACGTTTATAAATCATAAATTGTTATTAACATGCATATTTAGTATAACAAACATCTTTTAATAATCAGTTTCTCTAAAAATTCATCCAAATTGATCATTCGCTTTTAAATATAATCTGGCTCTTGTTTAGAATACGTTAAAAGAAGCTAGATATTTAACATTTATTTTTACAACAATAATTAGTTTTATTAATTAAGAAATACGTCAAAGATTTACTAAAAACGTTTGGAAAGTTACATATTCTTAAAACATACATATTTTATCATAAGGGTATCACATTCCTTGACATCATCGGTGTTCGTATGACTAACATGTTCCTCTATCTCGAAGAAAACGTCAACTTTGGTAGCAACGAAGAGAACGCTAACCTGGCTCTCTCTCTTAGTTGAAAGAGCCAGCAACAGAAACAGCATGCGGAGTACAAGCATGTTCTCTCTCTCTCTCTCTCTCTCTCTCTCTCTCTTCCTCTCTTCTCCTCTCTTCTTTACCGATGACTCAGGCCACGATATCATCGTGTCGTGTATTTGGGTTGTAATGCGCACTCGATGAGTCGCTTCGAGCGAATTTGAGAAATGCCAAGTGAGAAAACACAAATTCCATCGTCAAGACTTGTTTAACTTCAAAATCTTTTCTCTCTCTTTTTGTATCTCTACTGAATCAAATTGAATTTAGTTTCGAATGATCAAGATCAACACTTACAGGCGATTCATGGACGAAATTTTAGGCCATGCGAATTTTATTTTAATATTATTCAAAGATATAACAAATGGTAACACTTAATTTTGTAAAGATTCATGCTAGATTCATACTATCAGTAGTAACAATGTTATCATAAGTTGATAAATTCTATCACGTACTTTATTATTAACGAAGTTAACTTGGGATGAAATTACACCTATGATAACTTCGAAGAATTAAGATCTTGAGGTATAGGCATTAGTCATTTTCAAAGTAATGAATCATTCGTCTTATTATCGTACTTTTAAAAGGACGTATTTTTTCGATTATTGTCGACAAAACGAAAAAGTATACCTTTCGGTTTAAATATCTGGTGTATAATAGAAGAAATAATATGTCACTTAGCTTCGTGTTTTTGTTTCTGAAGTAAATGAGAAATGTTTCTTGTTTGTTATATGAAAAATACTAACGTTATTTTAATACGAGAATTAATAGTGAAAAACGATAACTTACATCTCGCGGACTATAAGAAATCCGTCATCGATCATCATAGTAAGGAAAGGAAGAAAAGGGGCAAAAATATGGGCTATTTTGGTCGTCAAGTGCGATCGAAATGATCAAAAAGCACGTATGATTTGGGAAATAGAAGGACAAATATATAGATAACACGTGGATTATCGTTTCTTTCTTTTATATTTTGATGTGAAAAATATATTAATAAATAAAAGTAAATTCAAAACGTTAAGGAGAAATAGAAGAGAATGAGAGAGAGAGAGAGAGAGAGAGAGAGAGAGAGAGAGAGAGAGTCGAACATTTTCGTTTTTTCTATCACCGATCTTTCGTTCTTTCGATCAGACTGTCACAAAGAAGGGATCGAACGATAGGATGATAATTGATTGTGTATAATTTTCAAGGAGACGAGGTGTACAGTAACAGAGAAGCAACATCACAGGATGATTGAGGAAGGGAAAGAAGAAGAGAGATGAGGGAGGGAGTGGGGGACACGCATAATGTAATTTGCATTCTGTCTGCTTACAAAGGGCCGTCGCGTGATATTATGACACTGTACGCAAACGGAGCCACTAAATAGATCGACATAGGTATATCTATAAAATATAAATAATTCTCTAGCAAGAGGGAAAGAAAGAACTAGGCTAGGAAAGGGTCGAAGATCATCATTGTGTGATCGCGAATAGTATACATATATATGCATATACGTTTTTTACCGAATACTTAATCAGATCAATGTTCGACATAGAGAAAAAATGTATGACTCGTTTAGTTCGCATTTTAATAACCTTCTAATTATCATTTATCGAAATAATCTGTGAACAATGATTATCACGAATTCCAATAATGAGTACATTATTTTTTGTATTTTCTTTTTCTTTTTTCCCCAATCAATAAACAACATAGCAATATACGCACATAATATTATATGTTTGTACGGTGAAATGGAAAACACTAGGAGTTTTGTGAAATGTAGGAAGTAGGTGTGTCTCTACGAATATATAGGAAAGAGAGTGAAGATAATTAGAGTTTCAATCGGTCCGAAATGACGCCTAAAGTCCACGATACTGCGTAATGCGGTAGAATGAAAAACGATTTCAAGTGTATGCAAACTGTAAGTTTTAACGATAATTTGGAGTATTGATTCGCTAGGCTTTTTCGTAAGATATAAGAGTCGATATATAAAAAGGAGAGAAGGGTTTCTAAGAGTTGCATATACTTTCTCGAAATACTTTTTTGAAATCTGATGAACGTCTGTTCTTTAGACATGTGTACCGTCTGGCAAACCTGTTTTCAGTCAACGGACAGACGCGTAACGTACTTTGAGAGACCGTTACATATGTAGGGTGATCTCGTGCGAACGCCTCGTTCGC